>OVBA01001029.1:0-11408 GCA_900406435.1 Lepidium aucheri | reverse complement strand
CTCACTGCCAATATGTACAAGTCGAGAGTAAAAACATATATCTAGACTCATATACTACTTTAGGAAACAGAGTAAACTAATTTAATATAAGAGAAAAACATATNATAGAATCTATGAAGTCATTTTCTTCTTGAGGCTTTCAAAACTTCATTGAAATACATACATATACATACTCTAACTTCTATAACAACAAATCCATTCATGACAATCTGAGTAACCAATAACAGCCGATATGGAGAAATCTAAGATATAAGCATAGATCTAAAATCGTATATTAATAAAACAGAGAAATAATTGTNATCTGAGTAACCAATAACAACCGATATGAAGAAATCTAAGATATAAGCATAAATCTAAAATTGTATATTAATAAAACAGAGAAATAATTGTAAGACAAGAAAAACATTACACTTCAGGCTATCAGTTGTTTTTGACTAATACATAATCCAAGTTTAATCACAAGAAGACCATTTTTAAAAAAAAAAAACTAAACAAGATCAAAGTCCATAAAGACATCTATCCACCTAAACAATCATTTTGAATTCCATCAAACTTTCTTACACTGCCTTGTACTCTTATCAGTAATTTGGATGTGCAACTAAAATCAATTTAATACAACAAAACTTTCCATGAGAATTAGTTCATCCAACAAAACATAAAACTTTCCCAAGAAATATAAGTTAGAAAGACAAAGAAAAATATTCACTTTCAGTTCCATGTAAACTGATTCGCAATCTTAGTATATCATCTTCCTACAAAACTCAAACACATTTTCATCAATAATGAATTCGGTTAGAGAACTATCAATTTATTATGAACAGAGATTGATTAAATATTATTTGGATGATATATATAAAAAGAGACCTCTTGACTCCAAGTAAGTATGTGACATAATCTTCTTCGTCGTCTCTCAATTAAAAGCTCATTATTGACGGAAATCGTGAGAGCTAATGTCAACAATTGCTGGAAAAAGTCGGAGAGGTGAAGCGACTCGAATCGTTCACCTCTTCCTTTATTTAATTATCCATTGCCAATGACAGGAGATGAAAGCAACCGAAGAGAAAAGAAGTAAGCGAAGATGACTCTTTGGTGTCTCATTAGTTTGACCTAGTTTATGAATGAGCTGTATTAATCTAGTAATTTGATTGGAAGGGTAATAAAGATTTAGTGCTGAGGTGTCAGTTCTAGAAAGCTTCAAAAAGCTGATGTGTCAGCTTGAGAGAAACCTACTCTGTATTTATATATATAATTATACTTTTATTTCGATTATTAGATTTTTTTTCCAAACCGGAATTTTGTAAAGAAAAAATCTGACATTGGCAAAAGAATTTAAAATCAGCTATTTGCTGAACTTTCTCATTCTAATGTTAAATACCTCTGTTCATAGTTCTACTATCCAAACAATTTATCCTGATATTACTGAAAGAAAAAAAACATTTAAAGAATGAGTTTTATGTATTGAGTTATTCAATTGTTAGAAGAAAAAATCGATGTTTGAATAATTTTGATATAAATAATTCACTTCAGATGTAGTATTTCCGTAGAGTAATTAACTTCATTTAAGTCATTCAAACAGATCGATGAAACAATATGTGAATTCTTAAGTTTGATTGATAACTCGTATCTTAGCTAAAAACTAACTAGGTTTATTGGAGTGTAGATTTTAATGGATTTTAAATTTTTTGCAAAATCATGTGTTATTCAATTATTGATTTTAAAATCCATATTCAAATAATGTGTTATTCAAGCATAGATTTTAAAATCTAAATCTAAATCATGTGTTATTCAAGCATTGATTTATAAATAGTAGTTTAAATCACCCCTTATTCAACATTAATGATTTGAGTATGGATTTGATTTCATAATGTATTTGAGTGAATTTGGTTGAAATCCTTACCCAAACTTTGTTATTTGAGTTGATTAAAAAAACAACTTATACGTGAGAAAAAATATAAAACAATAACAAATCAAATCGTGATTAAACATATTATTAACAACTTATGATTACAAAGATAATAAGGGTGGATTTTAATGGATTTAGAAATCCTTATAAAGATTTGGAAATCCATCTGCAATCCTTTGATTTGAAAATCATAAAATGTAGATTTGAAAATCAAACAAACATATTTAAAAATCAAACAAACTTTATTTAGAAATCAAACTCAACGGATTCAAAATCAAAAAAAAGAATTCTTATGATGAAAACTAACATATAACATATTTTGAATCTCGTATTATTATTGATGACTCTCAGTCAAATCTCTCTACATATTTGGTGCTATTGTTTCTCTCCACTGATTGGCATATTCCCTCTGTTGATCTTGAGTATAAACGACTTCACTATTATTGTCATTATTTTCTTCAAGAACATCTTTGAGAACTTCTTCTTCACTCTCTCTTTCTTCAGGAAAAGTATCCGCCGGACAATATTTTCGAAGAAAATTATGTAAACCAGCACATGCAAGTACAATCTCTGCTTGCATCTCATAAGGAAAAGGAGGTGCTGACTTAAAAATTAGAAATTGAGATTTGAAAATACCAAAGATTCTTTCATCTACATTCCGTAAGGATACATGACAATGGTTAAACAACTCTTTTTCATCAGCTGGTTGAGAATTTTGACCTGAAAACTCTTGAAGATGATATCTGACACCACGATAAGGAGTTAAAAAATTTTTACGGTTTGCAAATCCACAATCCACAACATAAAATTTTCCTAAAATATTCAGTAATAATATGATCAATTATTTTTTTCATCAAAAGACATATTCACGATCATTATACTTAATACAATACTATTTACAATACCTTCTGGAACTGGTAGTCGATTAGTGTTCCTTGTTAAAGCATCATTAAATACTTTAGAGTCATGACCTGAACCTTCCCATCCACTAAGCACATACATGAATTCAAGATCAAAATTACACGCAGCCAACACATTTTGTGATATATCACCTTTTCTAATACGAAAAGAGGCGGCTTTATTCTTTGGTACCATTGCAAAGATATGTGTACCATCAATAGCTCCAACACAATCCTAAAAAATAAAGAAAGTTATATTTCATGAAAGATAACAAAAAAAAGCCAGCAACAAAACAAAAATTTACCTTGAAATATGGATAAAATCTCGTACTTTCTCTAATTTTTTGAGGTACTGTGAGCTCAGGCTTAGCCATCAAACTTGGCGCAATTTAGTTTTGAGCTCTAAAAACTTTGTGAAAATTCCCACTTATTGCAAACATTGACCTCTTAAAAGTATCTTTTGTATAACTATACCTTGAATTTTGGCCAACTATTCGAAGAAATGTTGCAACCATTTCTTCAACGGTAATATATTTTGTATCGCATAAGCTTGTTTGATGTCGGAGATCATCACATAGCTTCAGAAAAATATTTGGAAACATCCTATACAATTGTCGAAAATGGAAAGGATCTTGGTTTAGAACATTTTGTATATAGATTTCGCCATCTCTTGTAATTACACGTTTAATAGAAGATGAAACTCCACTTTGTAATCTTTTTCTCAAATACATCCGGAAGAAAATTAGGATCATTAATATAATAATATCAGCATCTAACTCATCATCATGCAACCTATTTCTTTCTCTCTTTCTCCAAGAATTTCTTGATCTTCATGAAATATTTCGTCCATGTTTGGTGAAATATATCTTTAAGACTTTAACATATAAAAAAAACTATAATTAATAAAAAAATTTCTAGAAAATATTTGACAAGATAAAAGATGAAAAATAACATAATATTTGAGAGTGCACTCTATGCTTGAATGTATGCATCAAAAAAACTAGTAATCTACATGCACAACCTAATATAAAAATCGAAAAGAATATTTTACCCATAGACCAAACAAGTTTAAATTAAAGAAAAAGAACTTACCTAACACCAAAGTGCTTTCCGTTCTTATTTCTTCGTAGAGATATAACACTTATTTATATAAGTTTTTTCTTTCTACTTCATAGAAATATAACACTTATTTACATTATTAAAGAATGTAAAATGTAAAATAAAAAATGTAAAGTACAAAATGTAAAGTATGTAAAATATAAAGTGTAAAATGTAATATGTAAAAGATATGTAAAATTAAAAAATGCAAAAATTTAAAATAAAAAATTTAAAATGTAAAGTCTAAAATTTAATAAAAAGAAAGTAATTTGAAATGTAAAAATAATGATTTGTAGAAATTTTTGTATCTGGCGTAAAATTTATATCCAATTGCTTCCATAAATCATTATTTTACATTTTCTATAGTGCTTCCATAACTCAATATTTTATTTCGACTAATGCTTAAATGAATTTGAATGGATTTGATTGCTAAAATACTAAAGTTTAAAATCTTTACTCAAACCTTGTTATTTGAGTGGATTTAAAAAACAAAAAAAACTCTTTATGTACCTAAGAAACAAAAATTACGAAAATCATTACAACCTGATTCTTGTTGTTTCTTGTTCTTTTTAATGAATACACAAAATTTTAAGTTGATATATATATATATATAAAATTTCTTTTTAGGTTAAATAAGGAAGTTTTTTGATAAGATCCGAATATTAGATGGATTATCCATTGACAAATTAGATAAATCTGTTTATAACTTTGATGTCATATTTACAAAAAGAAAATGATATTTTTGAGAAAAGTGAGAAAAGATTCCCGATAATAGAATAGATTAAGTAACTAATTAAAGAGAGTTTTTCTAACTAAATAATTACAAATCATCGTATAATAAATCCCATTAATAGAGTCAAGATTCAAGCCTATTTATTGTTGGGTAAACCTAAAAAACAAAACAAAGTTAAGGCTGATGTATAAAATCTGAGTTACGTGTCAAACTTCAACGAATATTCATTCAAACTAATTAACGATGAATCTTTTTTTTTTCGTCATTATTTTTGCCATTATTTATATTACGTACTTTGATTACTTATGAGGTGAAAAACTTTTTGATACAAAGACTTTTGTAAATCTGCTTTTGTGTATATATATATATGTTAAAATCTATTTATATTTAAAAATGTGTACATATATAAAAGAAGATATAATCAAGTTCTTAGAAAATTATCTACAAATATAGGATCAAATTGTAAAATCTTCTAATAAAATATAAAACCCTATTTTAACAAAAATTATATATAAAACCTTAGAAAGCTTGGCTCCTGCCTTATCGATGTAATAGCTAATAGGTCCTTCGTTATAATGTGGACTTGTGATAGCTTGTGTTATTGGTCTTGGTCCACAATATTGAATAAAATTATCTCTTCTTCTTTCTTCTTTGTTGTTTTCAAGTTTACTGTTTCAAATTAGTCATTAAAAACATCTGTTTTATTGGCAAATGTTGAAGTAGTGAAAATCCTTTACGTTATTTTTCTCTTGCACTATATAATAGTATCATTCAGGTTTCTTTGCAAGAGATTGAAAAATTATAATTGATCCTTCTTTAAAATTTGAAAGTCTCATTTATGAGAGTTGAGTGCATATTTTTTGGAAAGCAGAGTTAACTCTAGAATTATATTTGAATGTAATAAAATTATATTCCAAACTAAATCTATTCGATTCAAAAATTACTTATAAATATATGAATTTTAACAATTTTTCTATTTTTAAATATAATTGTCTTAAATCAAAAAATTCTTACTACTAATTTTATGTTCAGTGTTAACATTTCAGTATATAATCTAATCACTATCAACTATAATTAAGAGCTGTAGTGGACTTAGCTGAAGAGTGAAAACCAAAATATCACCACGTCTCATGATTCATAAAAAATATGGTGACATTTCACGATTGTTAACCGTGTGTAGATAAATTAGTTGCTTTTTTTGGCCTACTAATTGCTTCTATGGTGTGACATTAAGTAGTTTATGTTATTTATTGAGAGTGTGTAGTTACAAAAAAAAGAGTAAATTTGTTTCAAAGATAAAAGTGGAAAGTTATTGATATCCAGTTAAAATGATTAAGAAATGTATTCTCGAAAAACCTACAACTGATATTATTTAAAAATTATTTACACATACTATTCAATATACCAAGTAAGATTACTAATTAATTACAAACTATAAGGAATTTTTTTTGCAATTACTAGTCTAAAGTTTTCTTTTGGTGGTTATTTGGGTTGGTGTCTCTTGGTTTTCATATGTAATATTCTTATGAATCATTTTCACTAAAAGTATACTGTCGTTCCAGACAGATTTTGATTCACTTGTAATTTATTCTCTACAATGACATGATTATAGCTCAGTTCATACACAAACGGTGTTAATTATTTGGTTTAACTTATAATTATTATGTTAATTAATCAAATCATATTGTTCGATCATTTCCTAATTAAGCAAAAATCTATGTTATAAAACAGACTAAAGTTTTTTTTGTTTGATCATCATAAAACCAACCGAAGTTTTTTTTTGTCAACAACTGGATCGATAAAACCCGATCTATAGCCTAGCTCACGCTCTAAAATTCTTTTTTATTCTACTAGTGTAGTGGGGAGGAATCCAACCCCAGTACCCTGAGTCATTAGCTGGATTATCCTAACCACCAGACTGAAGTTAAAAAACCAAAATTATTAAACCATAAAATTACATAAACCAATTAGTTTAATTTATTTGTTGACATTAACCAACAAATAAATCGGTTTAAAAGTCAGATTGTGATTTGCTTCGTATAAAAGACACACAAGGGAAGAAATGGATTATCTTTAAAAAAAGGGAAATAACAGCTTAAAACTTTAAATATCTGAAACAATTACACTTTATTTGCAATTATTACAAATAAGAATTGATTATATATGTATTTGCAATTAAGAAAATTTTCATTGTAAAACAAAAATATTTTAAACTTTATTTTATTTTTGAAAAAAAACTGTCACACTTAAGTGATTATAATATACATATATATATATATATATATATCACTGTTAAAAAGTTGAAATACAAAAATTTACAAATCACATAATTAGCATGATGTATACTATATCAATCACAGATAATTTGTAGATATAAAATGTCAAATTTATACTTATTGAATCAACAATGCTGAAAACATATTAAAAAGTGTTCAGATATATAACCGAATTGGAAGAATACACAATCTCGCTTATTACAATGATATTTTGGAGAAATTTTGTGATAAGTAAGAAGAAAAAACTCGTCCGATATTAGAACTATAGTTTATTGAATGAATAAATTCTTTATAAATTTAGCACAAGCAAAAATGATAACTTTAGTACAAGCAAAAATTATTCATCCAAAAATCTTTTATTTTTTACTTTTGATTATGTTTTGACATTTATCATAAGTTGTTTTACCTTTTTTCTTTGATTCGAGTGATTATTCAGTTATTTCTATTTCTTTATATTAGTTTTGAAAAATGCATATTTTGTGCAATCTCTTCTCAATCTGATGTTTAATTTATTGGTAGAATTTGAAATTATCTGTATAATTAAAAATTTGAAATAATAAAAAACACGTAGTAGTTTTCAAACATAATTATATATATATATATATACATACGATTTTTCAAATATGCATGTTGTTTATGAACTTCACTAGTTTGAAAAAAGTAATCCAAGGCATACTTAGCAGTTAAAACTATTTTATAGGTATCATTCATATTTTAAAAAATTGTTCATATCATAGAATCAAATGAGATGTGAAGGATAGTAAAAATATTTGTAGTAGCCATTGGACGATTAAATTTTTTTAAAATCTTATTAAGTTGTTAAATATAATTATATATAATCAAGTTAATGAAGAAAACAATTAATTTAATCAAAACTTAACCAATTCAAAATTGGACAAGAGTTAACAAATAATGATATGCATCAAGTGAGTGTCAATGGACGTTTTAAGTTAAACATCATGGACTCAGATTCGATTGAAGCTGCTGGTTTTGACTTAGAAGAGCTTATTGCTTGAATTGAGTGGCTAAAAGGCAAATCGATTTTGAATGTTGCAAAAGGTGAAAAAGCATATTGGAAGTATGAAGATTACCTCCCATCGTTTTAGAAACTGAAGAATTTCCATAGGACACGAAGTACATACTTCCATGAGGAGAATAAGTTGTACATGTGTTTTAGATTTTAGTTATACATTGTTAGCAACCAAGAGTTAGAGTATAGTCATAGTTAATTATTATTTTAACCGATACAAGTTTATATTCACTGACATAAATTTATTTATTTAATACTAACTAACTTATATGTATCAATTTTTAAAATAAAATCAGATTAGATTCGTCATTTGTTCAAATGATGTAAATTTATATGTTACATTGATTAATTTTTAAGTTATGTAAATCAATGTTATTTTGTCAATCTTATTTAAATGATGTAAAAATACAATAACAATATTTTTTATTCTAGATAATGTTAAATCAGATATAATATATCATTTGTAATTAAATAATTCTATATAATATCAATTATTTATCCGAGAGAATAAAAATACCATCAGAAAATGTGATAGTCATTGCCATGAAAAATAAATAGAAGAAAATTTGTGAGATATTGAAGATGACTTATTTTCAAGTATGTGCAATATAAGTGCAATTCATTATACTACCATATTTAGTTTACTCAATTTTTAACTGACATCACAAATACGTGTCAATTTCAATGACCACACAAATGTGTGCCTTTTTTTCCTTTTCTTATTACACCAGTGAATTTCTTTTCTTATTACCTATTTGTGACTAAATTTGTTTTTTTTTTGTTATTGACCATTGTATTGTCTTCTTTATCACTTATACATAAAAAGCAATCATGAAAAATCACATCCACCACTTTGTCAATAACTTTAACTTGACTGATGGAAGAGGATAACCAAGTTATATGCAAGTTATTACCTATTTGTGACAGGTACATGCAAATTAATAGATAATGTGTGACAATCGAATCACATGTACATGCAAGTTAGTGACATGCTCGCATATCATGTGTGGAGTCTTTCTCTCCAAAATTCTCAGTTTCATGCCAAAGCCCAGAACTAGTTCTACTACTGATATTGTGGTGCCATTTCTCAAAGGACGGCAGAAGAAAGGATATTATTTAGTCATTGACGTAATTCTTTTAGTATATATGATATGTTGGGCTGGTTATTTCCTTGGTTCGAAACGACATCCAGGTACCCTCAAAGCCAGGATCTTCTACATTCTTTCCTCTTAGCCGCAATGATTCTCATAAGTTTGAATCCTTACATGATAATAATTTTTGCTTTGGGCGTTATCGAGATTACCACTCTTGTGCTGGCTTTTAGTTTCTGTAACTGAGAAAGGCAGAATACTGGTTTTAAATATCTATGACGTGAATGCATATCTTTCTTATATTCTAGCATATATCTAGTTTATGTTTAACCCTTAAACCTAATACCTAATGTTAATCTTTTTTGAATGTGTGAGGTAGAAAATATTTTTTAAAATTTGGGTATAGTGAACTTATTTATAAAGAAATGATATAACATTTTTAAAAAAATAAGTTCACTATACCCAAATTTTTAAAAATATTTCTACCTCACACATTTTAAAAAAATATAACATTTGGTATTAGGTTTAGGGTTAAACATAAACTAGATATATGCTAGAATATAAGAAAGATATGCATTCACGCCGTAGATATTTAAAACCAGTACTCTGCCTTTCTCAGTTACAGAAACTAAAAGCCAGCACAAGAGCGGTAATCCTGATAACGCCCAAAGCAAAAATTATTACCATGTAAGGATTCAAACTTATCAGAATCATTGCGGCTAAGAGGGAAAGAATGTCGAAAAATCTTGGCTTTGAGGGTACGTGGATGTCGTTTCGAACCAAGGAAATAACCAGCCCAACATATCATACATACTAAAAGAATTACGTCAATGACTAAATAATATCCTTTCTTCTACTGTCCTTTGAGAAATGGCACCACAATGTAGAACTAGTTCTGGGCTTTGGCATGAAACTGAGAATTGCAGAGAGGAAGACTCCACACATGATATGCGAGCATGTCACTAACTTGCATGTACATGTGATTTGGTTGTAACACATTATCTATTAACTTGCATGTACTGTCACAAATAGGAAATAACTTGCATGTAACTTGGTTGTCCTCTTCCATCAGTCAAGTTAAAGTTATTGACAAAGTGGTGGATGTGATTTTGCATGATTACTTTTTATGTAGAAGTGATAAAGAAGGCAATACAATGGTCAATAACAAAAAAAAATTAAACAAATTTAGTCACAAATAGGTAATAATAAAAGAAATTCACTAGTGTAATAAGAAAAAGAAAAAAAGGCACACATTTGTCACGTCATTGAAATTGACACGTATTTGTGATGTCAGTTAAAAATTGAGCAAACTAAATATGGTAGTATGATGAATCGCACTTATATTGCACATACTGGAAAATGAGTCATCATCAATATCTCATAAATTTTCTTCTATTTATTTTTCATGGCAATGGCTACCACATTTTCTGATGGTCTTTTTTTCTCTTTGATAAATAATTGATATTATATAGAGTTATTCAATTACAAATAATATATTACATCTGATTTAACATTATCTAGTATAAAAAATATTATTATTGTATTTTTACATCATTTAAATAAGATTGACAAAAGAACATTAATTTACATAACTTAAAAATTAATCAACGTAACATATAAACTTACATCATTTGAACAAATGACGAATCTAATCTGATTTTAATTTAAAAATTAATACATATAAATCAGTTAAAATTAAATAAATAAATTTATGTTAGTGAATATAAACTTGTATCGGTTAAAATAATAATTAACTATGACTATACTCTAACTCTTGGTTGCTAACAATCTATAACTAAAATCTAAAACACATGTACAACCTATTCTCCTCATGCAAGTATGTACTCCTTGTCCTATGGAAATTCTTCAGTTTCTAAAACGATGGGAGGTAATCTTCATACTTCCAATATGCTTTTTCATCTTTTGCAACATCTAAAATCGATTTGCCTTTTAGCCACTCAATTCGAGCAATAAGCTCTTCTAAGTCCAAAACAACAGGTTCAATCGAATCTGAGTCCATGATGTTTAACTTAAGACCTCCCATGACACTCACTTGATGCATATCATTCTTTGTTTTCTCTTGTCCAATTTTGAATTGGTTAAGTTTTGATTAAATTAATTGTTTTCTTCATTAACTTGATTATATATATATATATATATATATATATATATATATATATTATAACAACTTAATCAGATTTTAAAAAATCTTAATCGTCCAATGGCTACTACAAATATTTTTACTATCCTTCACATCTCGTTTGATTCTATGATATGAAAAATTTTCAAAATGTGAATGGTACCTATAAAATAGTTTTAACTGTTAAGTATGCCTTGGATTATTTTTTTCAAACTAGTGAAGTTCATAAACAACATGC
>OVBA01001028.1:0-50514 GCA_900406435.1 Lepidium aucheri | reverse complement strand
TCTCCTGTCATATGTTTGGAGCATCCACTGTCAAAATACCATTTCCCACTCAACTGTTTGAACTCATTCTTCTCTGCTGTGAAAGCCACTATGCAGTACAGATCATGTTTCTTAACCCAGATTTGATGTGTTTTGTTCCCATTGAAGGTAAAACGCTATTGTTGATGGAGTTTATGAATACGGTTACGAAATCTGTAACATTCCCGTTTCATGTGTCCAGATGTACCGCAATACCATCAGACAATGTGCAATCTCTTCTTTATTCCCTGATAAACAGGCTCTTGTTTTTGCCATCCAAGCCCTGAGTGAAAATGTGTATTCATATGCTTGGTACTCTGATTCCGTGCCATGTTCTCAGCTGATGGTTCTGGCCCGTCAGTCGATGCCTTAACAAATTCCACTTTCTTTGGTTCCACACCCTTATAACCAAGATCTTGATTTATAGAACTTGTTCGACCAACTGTTAACATATAATCCAAATCCTTTGTCCCTTTGGACTACATTTTAATCTGCTTTAGCTGCTCACTTAATCTGCTCTCGAGATGTATATTCTTCGACTGTGCCTTAGCTAGCTGACGTGTAGTTTCTGTTAGTGCACCTTCTAGTCTTTGTTTTTCGTCGTGCAATGTCTTGTTCTCCTCCTGTGATTTTAGCAGAGACTTGATAACCAAATCCAGTTGATCTTCTGATGACATATCCACCTCATCATCTGTGTTAGAGTCACTTTTGTCAGTGTCCTATGCTGTGGAGGATTGAGGACTCCCAGCAGATGTTTGCTCAGAAATATAACTCTTCAATTGATTTTCATCCTCATCTTCGTCATTCATATCAACCATTCCAAAGTTGGACACAAAATGATTTAAAACGTTGTCATTTTCATCAGTCTCACTTTCCGTATCACTCAGAGTAGTGATTGCTGCTTTGCCACTAAGTCTTGACACACACTCATTCTTTGTGTGACCAAAGCCTTTGCACTCATAACACTGTGTGGCCAATTTCTGTTTTATTGACGGACAGTCTGATTTAAAGTGACCAAATCCCTGACATTCAAGACACTGTTTATCATTCCGCGAGTTTTCTTTGTCAGAGGTTTGTCTACCCGATGTTTGATAATCCTTTCTCTGCCCTCGTTCAGCTTTTCGAAGAAATCTTTTGACCAGTAATCCCACTTTTTCTTCAAGATTTTCCAACACAACATCCTCTTGAGTTGGTTTTTTCAGCTACCAGTGCAATACTCTTTCCTTTCGAGCCACTGTCCTTAGAAGCAAATTGTAGTTCATATGCCTGCATCATACCAACCACTTGATCAAATTTCATATCATCAGAATTCTGAGAAACTTCTAGAGCAGAATGATGACCATGGAATTTGGCAGGCAAACACTGTAAGAATTTCTTGACCAGCTTCTTGTCCTTATATGTTCTGCCTAAGATCAGGGCCTCGTGTGATAAGGATGACAGTTTACTGCTGAAATCAGCCATTGTTTCATCTTTCCCCATAGTCAGATTCTCAAATCGAGAGGCTAAGAGATTAATTCGTGTTCTCTTCACACTTGTTGTTCCTTCGAAACCAACCTCGAGAATATCCCGAGCCTCTTTTGCACTCTTGCAGCCCTGAACTCGTTTGAACTGATTTGGCTGTAACGAATTGAAGATTGGTGAAATAGTCTTTGAGTTCCATTTTGCATATGATTTTTCATCAGCAGTCCATTGTTTTCTTGGTTTAGGAACAAGATTCCCTTCAGCATCCTTCATCATAGGATGTTCCCAACCCTCTTCTACAGCTAACCAGGCATCTGAGTCAATCCCTTAAATATGTTTTGCCATTTGTACCTTCCAGTGTCCATAATTTTCTGGATCGAGTTTGAGTGTCTTTGCAACCACAACCATTTGTTGCTGTGAGTTGTCCATTGTGTCCGCAGGATCCTACACCTGTCAACAATAACAAACGTTAGGCGGCGCACCGCTCTGATACCAATTCAAAGAGACAAATCAAGCAACACAAACGATTGTTCAAACTGAGTTTTACGTTTTATTAGAAATATGCTTTTCTACAAAAGACTGAATTCTAATGGATCTATCAATCTAGATAAAGCCAAACAAAACTACTCTAAATCGATAACCTAAACCTCAAATCACAAGCTCTAGAAACTTAATCTCTAAATTCCTAAAACTCGTTTTACACTTGAGATCCCTTTTATAGATTAAGGACTCGGTGGATATTCTCCTACAAAACCATAATCTCCACAAAATCTTATCAACAAACTTTGATAAGATTTACACTTTGTTTTTTGAATTCAAATTCTATATCTTCTTGAATCTTCTTTCCAATTAAACCGATCATGTGACATCTTCAATCTCTCATGTGCTCCGTTTTGCCACTTCATTATTTTCCCAAAGATTCTATTTTGTTTCTGATATGATTTTTTACACATTAATTCCATCGAAATAATAGGGTTCATAGCCATGCATCGAAAAATATTCATTACAAACTCCATTCTGATTAGATTTAATTATTTATGTTGGATTGGCTTTGATTCAGATTAAGCTAATGTATGTTTGGGTTTTAATTCACCACCATGTTTAATAGTCATTACAAGAAATAAAGGATTCCACTTGGAACCGAAATTGATATAAAACAAACCAAATTTTTGTCCGAATATATATATATATATATATATATAACTATTCTGGCAGCAATCTAGGTATTTTATCTGAGAGATTACCGATTCAACAAGCCGACATGAAAAGGAATGATTGAGGCAAGAAATGGTACCGTTAAGGACTAGCTCCGGATCCAAGGGGTGGATTAAAACCCAAAGCCCAACTACCATCCTGAATATCAAAAAACAAAAAAAAAACTTATATAACTATTACATATATTTATAAAAAAACGAAAACCAAAAGAACCAATTCTAGTTGAACAAAAAACTGAATGCTCTATGCTAGTTGCTATTAGGCCTGAGCATTTTATCTGAACCCAAAAATTCAAATCGAACCCAACCAAAAATATATGACCCGAATCCAAACTGAACCCAACGTATATATCCTATTAGATCCTACATTTATATACCTGAAAACTCGGAGCCGAACTTGAACCGAACCGTAACCTGAATAGTTACCCGAAAACACAAAATATAAATATATTTTATAAAACTATTATTTATATTAATAAATTTAATAACTTTAATACAAAAAACTATAATTATAAACTCAGTGTATTAGTAATTTAAAATTATAACAACTAAAACAATCTAAAATATTCAAAAATCTTTATTAAATTTCTGATTTTTTTTATTAGTTTTACAAAATTTAAAACAATTTAGATAGAAATACCTGTATCCGAACCGGACCCGAAGCAAATCCAATTTTTTTTTGAGTGTTTTTATAGATATGCAAACCGAACCCGATCTGAAAATTAATAATACCGAAATGGGTCCTAAGTCTCTAGACCCAAAAACCCAAACCCTAAAAAACTCAACTGAACCCGATCCAAAACCCGAAATGTCCAAACCTAGTTGGTATTATTGTATGGTCAAATATATCCGACCGTCGGATTTCATTTGTGAACACTAAGGAAAGTTTTTGTAATTTTACAGATTGTTAATTTATAAGAAAATCGGTACCCAATAGTAATTTATATGTATACATTTCTAAGTAGTATATAAACTATTGTTAGATAAGCTTAAAAGAAAATAACTTGGTGAACAAATTTCTAACAATAAGATTTAGTTTGTTAGGATAAGATATCTTCCAAGTTAGTTTAGGATTAAAATGACATAATCCTAATTAGTTTAGGTTTAAGAAAGTTGTGTTAAATCTATAAATACTTTAGTTAAGTTGTGACTAAGGTAAGACTTTGAGTTGTTTATTTTTTGACTTATATTTTTTAAGTAATATAGAAGAGCAATTTCTTTAATCAAAGTGTTAAGCAAAGCATCAAGCAAATTCGATACTTCATTTGGTATTAGAGCAAACCAAGTTTTTCAAAAAAGAAAATCGAATTGAAGGATTAAAGCAATGGGAGATGAGAAACCGTTGAAATCAAAGGAGATTGTACATTCGGCGGTAGCATGCCTGATGCTAAACTCAACTAACTACACAGTTTGCTCAATGAGAATGAAAGTAATCTTGCGTGTTCACAAAGTATGGGAGGCGATTGAACCCGAATCAACTATACCCGAAAAGAATGACCTAGCAATATCATTGATCGTCCAATCAATACTCGAGATTCTCATATTACAAGTCGGTGAGCAAGACTCAGCTAAAGATATGTGGGAAGCTATCAAATTAAGACACCTTGGAGCTGATAGGGTGAAAGCAGCAAGACTACAAACTCTTATGTCTGAATTTGAAAGGATGAGGATGAGAGATTCAGACACAATCAATACCTTCTCGGGGAAGTTATCGGACATTGCCTCTAAAGCAGCGGCACTAGGTCAAAATATTGAAGAAGCAAAGATGGTAAAGAAGTTTCTCAATAGCTTACCTCGACAAAAATATATCCAGATCATAGCTTCATTAGAACAAGTTCTCGACCTAAACAAAACTACTTACAAAGATATTGTTGGTCGGCTTAAAGCTTATGATGAGAGGATAGTTCTCGAAGAAAATCAAGATTATGACGAGAATCTAATGTATGCAAACTACGAGAACGATGAAAGTAACTCGAGGTATGAAAGTGCAAGAGGAAGACGTAGTGTTTGAGGAAGAACCACTTCAAGAGATCAAAATAAAGAAAAGAAAGATCGATCGTAGGTTGTGTGTTTTCGATGCGATAAAAAAAGATACTTTGCTTCGGTTTGTCCGGAAAGGAAAAAGAAATATGAAGAAGTACATGAGGTAGAAGAAGAGGAAAACGAAGAGAAAGAAGAAGATATGGAGGATGATACTCTCTACATGCACAAAATTGTGTATCTCAATGAAGAGAAAGTAAATCAGAGAAACTACGAGAAGGACAAACGAGAGGACAGATTTTGGTACTTGGATAATGGAGCAAGTAAACATATGACTGGAGAAAAATCATTCTTCACAGAGATTAAAGAAAGGGTTAAGGTGAGAGTCAAGTTTGGTGATGGATCTTGTGTTAGTATCAAAGGAAAAGGATCAATATTGTTTGAAGGAAAATCGGGTGATCAAAAACTTCTTGCGGATATCTACTATATTCCAGGATTAAAGAGCAATATATTGAGTCTAGGACAAGCTATTGAATAGGTTTGTGATGTTAGAATGAAGGAGGATTACTAACTTTACATATTTCACATGGAAGACTCTTGTTTAATGTTACAATATCACCAAATCGTCTTTATAAGATTAAACTCAAGATAGGAAAGCCAACTTGTTTACACACGAGAATGGAAGAACAACCATGGAAGTGACATGCTAGAGTTGGCCATATAAATTTCAAAACTCTCGAGATCATGTCCAAAAACAGGCTAGTTCGAGGATTACCAAGAATCAAAGGAGAAAAAAAAATTGTGATTCATGCTTGGTGGGAAAGCAAACTCGACAAAATTTTCCAAAGAGGACTGATTTTCGAGCAGCAAAATTTCTAGATTTTTTTCATGCTGATTTATGTGGACCAATCTCATCTCCAATCCTAGGTAAAAATCACTATATCTTTGTCATTATAGATGACTACTCAAGATACATGTGGACATTGTTGTTAAAAGAGAAAGGAGAAGCACTTGAGAGGTTCAAAGGATTCAAAAACTTGGTAGAGAAGGAACAAGGAACATCAATTGTAACTCTAAGAACCGATAGAGGAGGAGAGTTCACATCAAAGGATTTTCATGAATATTGTACTAAAAACGGAATTAAGAGGCTTTTGACACCTCCTTATACTCCTCAACAAAACAATATAGTAGAAAGATGAAACCGAACTTTGTTGGAGATGACTAGAAGTATGCTCAAAGTTATGAGACTTCCGAGTTTCTTATGGGGAGATGCAATACGACACTCAACGTATGTTCTAAATAGAGTACCAACAAGGGATTTGAAGAATCAAACTCCATACAAAAGCCTAAAGGAGAAGAAACCAACGATTAAGCATATACGAGTATTTGGTTGCCTTGCTTACTCAAAAACTGACCGGTAAATCGCAAGAAGCTCGATGATAGATCACATGTGTTAGTTCATATCAAAGTTGAACCATAATCAAAGGCTTATAGACTCTATAATCCTGTCACACGTCGGATTGTGGTTAGTCGTGATGTTGTCTTCAAAGAAACCTCATCTTGGAATTGGAAGGGAGTTATAGCGGAAGAGAACAACAAACCAGAAATCTTTAACATGACATGGGGAGAAAACACGTACAATGTTAATGGTCCGAATGTTACTGATAATCAAGCAAGTCGTCAACTCGATGAGGAAGCAATTGGCGATGATTCAAATCATGAATCTGATGAAGAAGTAAACGAAAACATTGAGAACATTGGAGACGAAGGAGAAAACATTCAACCATAACTATGAAGGACGAGTAGACAAACAAATACTCCTAGCTATCTCAATGATTATGTTTTACTTGCAGATTTAAAATGTGAGAAATTACTTCTCATGATTAACAACGAACCATCAAGTTATGATGAAGCAAAGGACTCGGCTGAATGGACTAGAGCATGTCTAGATGAAATAGAATCGATCAACAAAAACAAGACTTGGTTTTTGGTTGATAAACCTATTAGTGCTAAGGTAGTAGGACTCAAGTGGATTTTCAAAATCAAGAGGAATGCAGATGGTTCGATTTATTAAACACAAAGCTAGACTAGTTGCAAAGGGTTATGTGCAAAAATTAGGAATCGAGTTTGATGAAGTCTTTGCACCAGTTGCAAGAATCGAAACAATTAGGCTTCTAATTGGTCAAGCAGCTAGTTGCAGATGGGAGATACATCACCTTGATGTAAAGACAACATTCTTGCATGGAGAGTTGAACGAAGAGGTCTATGTCTCTCAACCCGAAGGATTTGAAAAGAAAGGAAAGAAGACAAAATTTTCAAACTTACCAAAGCACTATACGAATTAAGACAAGCTCCAAAAGCATGGAATACAAAACTGAACCAAATATTACAATCAATGAAGTTCAAGAAGTGCTCAAAAGAGAGTTATGTATATCAAAAAGAAGAGAACGGAAAGCTTCTTATTGTAGCCATTTATGTAGATGATCTATTTGTGACAGGAAATTCAACAAAGATCATCAATGATTTCAAAACCGGCATGTCGACAAAGTTTGAGATGATGGATCTTGGCAAACTTACATATTATCTTAGTATCAAAGTAGATCAAAACAAAGAAGGAATCACGATCAAGCAAGGAGCTTATGCACTTCGGATCTTAAAAGAAGCTGGTTTGGATACTTGTAATCCTACACAAATACCAATGGACTTTGGACTAAAGCTATCTAAAGCTCAAGATGAACCACGATTAGATGCGATAATGTATCAAAGAAAGATAGGATTTCTTCGATACTTGCTACATACTAGGCCCGATCTAGCCTTCTCCCTTGGTACTCTAAGCATGTATATGCACGATCCAAGAGACTCGCATGCTACAGCCTTGAAGCAAATCTTACGGTATATACAAGGAACACAAAACTATGGCTTAAAGTATAAGAAAGGAGGAACTGATACGATTATAGGCTATAGCAACAGCAGTCATAACATTGACATCGACGATGGAAAAAGCACAACTAGTTATGTATTCTTCTACGATGAAATACCAATTACTTGGTGTTCACAAAAGCAAAAAACAGTTGCTTTATCTTCATGTGAGGCAGAAGTTATGGCTGCAACAGAGGCAGCTAAGCAAGCTATTTGGTTGCAAGAACTAAAGAAAGAGATCATGGGAAAGGAATGTGAGAGAACAATAATTCGACTCGATAATAGATCAACCATAGAACTCACAAAAAATTCAGTCTTTCATGGGCGTAGCAAGCACATACACAAACGATACCACTTCATGCGAAAGTGCATTGAGAACGGACAGATTGATGTTGGGCTTGTGTCCGGAAACAAGCAATGTACGGACATACTAACAAAGGCATTGGCAAGACTCAAGTTCAAAGAAATGAAGATGTTGATCAGACTTCAAAATCTATCGAAGAATCACATTGAGCTTAAGGGGGGAAATGTTGGATAAGCTCAAAAGAAGATAAACTTGGTGAACAAGTTTCTAACAATAAAATTTAGTTTGTTAGGATAAGATATTCTCCAAGTTAGTCTAGGATTAAAAGGACCTAATCCTAATTAGTTTAGGTTTAAAAAAGTTGTGTTAAATCTATAAATACCTTAGTTAAGTTGTGACTAAGGTAAAAATTTGAGTTGTTTAGTTTTTTGAGTTATATTTTCTAAGCAATAAAGAACAACAATTTTTTTAATCAAAGTGTTAAAGCAAAACATCAAGCAAATTCGATACTTCACTATAATACAAGTATATACGTGTATAATGATCGATGTCGAATTCCAACCAATGAGTAGATATGAGAGTCTTTTTCTCGTAATAGTTTGATGTTAACTAAATACTTGCTCACACTTGAAACTTGCACGTCTCTCTCTCTTTCTCGATCGACCACGAAGATTAAAGATCAAAGTAGACTTGCAACGACACAATTGAAGAAGAAAGTACAAAAACAAAATGTGGAGAGGGTGAGTTAAAGATATTAAAAATAAAGAGGGGTTGAAAAAGAAGAAAGTGAATAGATATTAGGTAGGGGCCATAATTTGTGTTATTAGAGAGTTTGAGATTGAAAATGAAATGTGCCGACCAAATCTAGTGATCTTCTCGTCGCACTTCCTTCCCACATTGTGCCTTCTTCTCTTTTTTTTTTTATTTCTTTACTTTTTAAAAAGTTTTTTTTTCATTCATACTTATTTAAAAAAAAAAAAATCTTTAGTGTCGAGTCTAGAGACAATCTAGTAGTAGTGGAGTAAAATAAAAATTAGAGGAATCTTTTTTAAGCTTTTTGACGATTTGTTTGGTGGAATCTTATTTATTACAACTTGACGATCTGTGGGAGGAGAAAAATAAAACATAAATTGCTTTACCGAAGAAAGAGGATTATGTCTCCTTTGTTATCATTATTATGTCTACTGAAAAAAATAGATCACCAAAATTAACTTAAGAGAGTATACCTGTTTGTTTGGAAGATCCGTGAGATATTATTTGTACCCGTTAGGATACCTGTTTTTCATTATAAGTTTATTTATTTCGATATACATTACTTAATACTTTGTGTATGAAACTATATATATATATATATATTAAGTTTATTTAGAGAGCCATATAATGTGATATACTTTGTGTAGCTTGATGTACTGTTTTTTTCAATTAATTCAACAAGTGCAAACGGTTGTCATTATAAGCACTTGAGATTCAAAATCTACAAGAAATGCAGAACAAACACAATAAGATTGTAGGACTCACTCTTAAAGTAAAACAATCCAAAATCAAAATTTTGAACTACTACTACTCAACATATTTTAAAACTAAACAAAGCATAAACTAAACAAATTCAAACTGAATAAAGACTTAAACGAAAACAGAACGATAAAGAAACAAAGACAATTAAACTAAGGCGAATGACTTTTGGCAAGACAATTAATCAAAGAGAATAAAAATTAATTGATGATGCAACAAGGCACAATAAAGCTCAGCGTAGGACATAAAACACAATTCTAGTTCAACCCACTCTCATGACATTAATCTTTATACTTATCAATCGATTTAGCTAAACTCTCATTTGCAAATCACTTAACCAATTCCATTAAGTTCACTAATCACCATAACTTCATCTCTCAATGGCTAGGGAAGAAAAGCTCATAAAAAGGTCTCTCAAGAATTTTCACAAACACCTTTCTGGCGGAAAACTTCCTAGCATTTAGATTCAAATAGCCAGTTTAAATCAAGCCTTAAGATCACCTAATATGAAGGAATCTAACAACCTAAGCATAAAATCAATCACCCAACCATATGATCTACCAAGCCTTAAATCATTCTATCAACTAATCACACATCAAGAAAATGAAAAATAAAACAAAAGATAAGAAGATAAACATAATGAAAAGAGAAAAATACGATAAGATATTTCCAGTTAATTCAAAATAATGATCTAAAGAGGATCATTCAAGGAGGTATCAAGTATCTTCTCTAAACTCACTCTCCAAAGGTTCAAAAGTTGCTAAAAATTAAAGCTTAGATGTTTGTACCCTTAACTTAGGGTTTTAAAACATTATAAAATAGATTTGGGTTGACCCGAGACAAATTGGGTCGGATAAAATCAAAACAAAAGATGTGTTAGAATTCTCGGTCACATTCTCGACCAAAGGATTGAGAACTTGGTGCTTTAGTCGTTCTTGAAAACTTTCTCGGTTGGTTTTGTCGAGCAAAGGGTCGAGAATCTTGAACTCTTCACTGTCTTCATTCTGTATCGCTTTTTGAACCTCATTTCTCGATCAAGGGGTCAGATTTGCTTAACTAATCCTTTGTCCATATTTCTCGGGTCCATTTAACAAGCAAGGCATCAAGAATTCAAATGTTGAATGCTTCTGGTTTGATTTCTCGAGCGATTTTCACGACCTCATGCTTGAGAATTGCTTTCTTCTCCTTTGTCAACATTCAATCTCATTTTGTTGATTGGTTTTCTCGAGTGAGTGATCGAGAATTACAATGATCTCTCCTATTCTCCTCTTTGATGCCTCATTGCTTCTAGCATTTGATCCTTAGCTTCCACACCTCCAAGACTTAGCTCAAATCTACCTAAAAGACTCAAAAACAAACAAATATGTGATTCGATCTATCTAAAATCTAAAATACAAATCAAATCAAACTAATACTAAAATACAATACGACTTCTAAATGATGAAAAAATTCAAAAGAAATCTAAGTGAATATGGTGCATATCATTGCTGTTCCTTTATCACTTATTTCTGTATGAAAAGAAGGCTATTGTATTGTAAGGTGACTTTTTCAATAAATAAGGATATACAAAACCCTACAGTATATAAAAAGGATTACATAATAATCCTTTCCTTATTCTCCTATATGCCCCCTCAAGATAGAGGTAGATTTCTAACTCCAATCTTGGATGTAGTATCTTGGAAGCGGGTCTTCGAGAGAGGCTTAGTGAGAGCATCTGCTAATTGGTCTTTTGTTGAGATATGAGTAACTCGCAGTGCACCAGACCGGATACTACCTCTCACAAAGTGGTAATCAAGTGCAATGTGCTTTATCTTGGAGTGAAATACCGGGTTAGCGCACAAGTATATTGTCCCCATATTGTCATAATAGATGACTTGTTTTTCGGGCAGTGAAACCTTGAGTTCTATGAGTAATGACACAATCTATTTGAGCTCTGTTGTAGTGTGTACAACTGAGCAATACTCTGCCTCAGTTGAGGACCTGGCAATCCTATTTTGCTTCTTTGAATACCACGATATAGGTGTGTTACCAAGGTACATGATATACACATGTGTAGAAAGGAAATCATCAGTGTCGCCTACTCAGTCTGCATCTGAGTAGGCATGAAGAGTCAGTGGCGAGTTAGCATGAAGAAATATCACATGAGTAGCTGTCCCGGCAAGATACAACAAAACTTTTTTCACCGCCTGCCAATGTAAATCAGTCGGAGCGTGCATATACTGTGACAATTTGTTCACAACATAAGATATATCCGGACGAGTAAGAGGCAAATACTGAAGACATCCAACGACTTGTCGATATTCTGTTGTTGTGACAAGACGTGTACCCGAGTGGAGCGAGAGACGTGGATATGGTGCCATGGGAGTCAAGATTGGCTTAGCCTCTAGCATGTGTGTCTTTTCCAGCAAGTCCAATATATACCTACGCTGCATTATGTGTAATCCTTGTTCTGTCCGAGTGGCTTCTATCCAGGAAGTAGCTTAGTTGACCCATATTTTTCAGAGAAAAATGAGCAAACAATAACTTGATGATCTGAGTGATGAGATGCTGATGACTTCCGGTGATGACTATGTCATCAACATACACCAATATGTAAGCAATTTAATCACTGTGGTAAGTAAAGACTGAAGTGCCAGCTACAGAATTTTGGAACCCAATCTAGATGAGAAACGACTTGAGTCCCTCATACCACGCCGTAGGGGCTTGCTTAAGTCCATACAGAGCCTTATTCAAGCGACACACATGATTTGGATGTTCCTTGTCTTCAAATCCTGGTGGTTGTTTGACAAACACCTCATCTGTTAAAGTTCTTTGCAAGAAAGCGTTGTTCACATCCAGCTGGTGGATATTCCAGTTCCGACTCATAGCAATTTACAGTATCGTTTGAATTGTAGTGGCTTTAACGACATGGATGAAGGTCTCAGCATAATCGTGACCATATTGTTGTGTAAACCCATGAGCCACTAACCTTGTTTAAAGCGGTCAATGTCTCATGAGGGTGAGTATTTCACTGTGTAAATTCACTTTGTTGGAATTACGTTTTGTTCTGGGCTTGGAGGTACTAAATTGAAAGTGTTGTTCCAGACTATTGCATCATACTTGGCAGTTAATGCTTTATTCCATCGTGGGCCTTTGAGTGCTTGTTGATAGGTTCGTGGCTCCATGGATGCACGAAGAGCAACAACTAAATTAAGTTTAGTGCTAGGCTTTCTGATATTATTCTTCGCACGGGTTTCAATCGGGTGAGTATTGATTGGAACTATTTGCTGTGGCAGTGGATATTCGATTGGCAGAGTGTCGGGTTGATGTGGTTGAGCAGATTCAGTTGGCGACGATGAAGATGAAGCTTGTTGCTGATTGCTGTGCACTGGAGACAAATCGTGGGCTTGAACAGAAGACACTATTTCTGGCTCAGTATTATTTGGGCTCATTAATGGCCCTGAGGAATGTTGCAATGTTGGACCTGTTATTATTTCATGTGGCCTAAAGCTATTGTGTGGCTCATATACTGATTCTGGAGTTGTTGTTATCGGCGATGTACCAGATGAAGGATCAGGACACATAGACTCAATCAGCGATGGCGGAGCTAAGGGAGGCTGCGTAAGGCGGCAGATTGGTACGGGTGTTGGATTGGTGGTTTTTATTTTTGTGAATTGGTTGGTAGTTGAGGTTAATGGGACTGCGTTTGGTGTTGAGGCAAAGGGATATGTAGTCTCGACAAAGTGTACATGTCTGGAATGATAGATTCGACAATGTTGATATCAAGACAGAGATAAGCGCTTTGAGTGAGCAAATATCCGACGAAGGCATACGGTGTGGAGCGTGCTTGAAGCTTGTGCGATGTTTATGGATTTAACCATGAGTAACAGAGACAACAAAAAACTCCGAGCTTGTGGTAATTTGGCTCTTGCTTGAACAAACGAACATATGGTGATTCATTCTCCAAGACTGTTGTTGGAATTCAGTTGATGAGATAAACTGCTGTTGATAGAGCGTAAGGCCAATATTGGACTTGAACGGAAGCATGACTGAGAAGTGATAAGCCTGTCTCAACAATGTGATGATGTTTTTGTTTATAGATACCATTGTGTTGAGGTGTGTGAGGTGGAGAAGTCATATGAGAGATGCCGTGTGTGGCTAAAAATGGTCGTAACGCCACAAATTCCCCATTGTGGTCAGTGTACAGTGTACCAATTTGTGTCTAGAAATTATTTTCGACCAAAGCTTTGAAGGTAATGAATGTTTCCCTCACTTGTGATTTTTTTCGTAAAAGGTAGAGCCAAGTGTAGCGTGTGTAATGGTCAATGAACAGAACATAGTATTTATAGTTATCGGTGAATGTAATGCATGATGTCCACACATCAGAGAATATATATTGGAGTGGCTTATTGGATGAAAGAGTGGTTTGAGAGAATGGAAGTTTATGATTTTTATTAATAGAATAATCAGAACATAAAAAAGTAGAACGCATAGAGTTGGATAATGGTAGAGAAAATTGAGTAACAAGAGATTTTAAAACAGGGAATGCAGGGTGACCAAGCTGGAAATGCCATGATTGGAGATTGGTTTTGGGAGATGGTAAGGCGAAGAAGGATCAGGTATATATTCTCTGATGATTGTCGAATGTATTTCTCAAGCTATACTAATCTGATTTTGGTGATTAACTAGCAACTTAAACGATGTAAACTATATAATAAAAAGCACTAGGAATAGGGTATTCATCGAGAAGTAGGAATCTAACTAGGGAAACTATTTAGAAAAATGTTAAGCTCAATTCTCGACTTGAACAAAAAGGTATAACAAGCCTACTCTTATAGCAACTGAGACTCTACTCAATAATCTAGAAGTCCTAACTCTCGTTAGTTCCAAATTAGGAATATGCATTAATCAAGTAGGTTCAACTATCCACAATAAACCTAAACATCAGCTACGCAGTCTAGGATCGATTGCTCATCTAATCTAGTTCAGATTCCTAGTAAGATTTTGGTGTGCTAACAACCTAAGCTCATAGATTAGCTGATCAGGCTGCTCTAAGCATTAAGCACAAGAATTAGATAAAGAATACTCTTATTAGATTTGATTCTATTTATCCCTAATTATTGATTCCTAAATCCCTAAAAACCCTAAACCTGATTGGTTAACTACTCAGACATGATTTGAATTGAAACAAAAGACATAATGAAAATGAACTGAAACTGCATAAATATATAAAAAGGGAGTTTAGAGACTCTTCACAATGTTGAATTCTCTCTCTATCTAGCTTACTTAATAGCTCTAAAAGTTCTCTCTGTATAATGAACGGTGTGTAAAAAACAGAAAATAGAATAATTTATATGTCCTGAGATCTAGGTGCAAAAAAGGAAAATTAGGTATTTGCTTCGGATGCTCGTTGACCGATCGATCAAGATGTTGATCGATCGATCGTGGACTTGTGTGGTCGATCTTCATTACGTCAGGTCGATCGTGAGGTCAAGCGTTGTTCTGGCAAGAAGATTTGCTTGATCGATCAGTGTGTTGATCGATCGATCATAAGCCTTTTCCGTGAAATTCAAGTAATGCTCCAAAACCATCCAAACGATGCTCCAATGCTAATAATCCAAGTTCATACGTTTTCCACCTGAAAGTGACACAAAAAAGACAAAAACTCTAAAAGTAGGCATGTTAATGAGCTTAAAACCTGTAAACTAGAGGTATATCAATTCCCCGAGACTTAGCTTTTTGCTTATCCTCAAGCAAAGAAAGAAAAGAATCAAAGAGAAGTTTCCCTCAAGGAACTCATTCGTCATCAGATATTGCA
The DNA here is from genome assembly GCA_900406435.1 of Lepidium aucheri. Taxonomy (NCBI): domain Eukaryota; kingdom Viridiplantae; phylum Streptophyta; class Magnoliopsida; order Brassicales; family Brassicaceae; genus Lepidium; species Lepidium aucheri. The sequence goes on along the minus strand of OVBA01001028.1, from coordinate 35,309 downwards.
TAATACACTCCATATGAACCAATCAATACTTACCTGTTGGTATCAAGACCACATTGTACTTCCCCCAGACTTAGCTTCTTGCCAATTAGATTCCACGATCGATATCAAAATACCGAAATGCACCATATCGACTTCCTAATCATCTAAGTGCTATCTCATCAAGGGGGTATCGATCAATGAACACATGGACTCTTCATCTACCTTTATTTGCACACTAGACTATCTTCCTATGGTTAATTTCCTCTCATTCCATTCATTTGCAGTTGATTTCTTCCTACTTACCTAGGGTATCATTGTATTTTTTTATCGACTGCTCAACCAATCTTTCCCTACTTACCTAGGGTATTATTTTTGTTTTGGTTGTCCAACCAGATATCTCCCTACTTACCTAGGGTATCATTTTATTTTTTCAAGTGGTTGGTTCTTTAGCAACTTAAAGATTGAAAGCAAAAGTGGCTTCATTGGTTCAAAATTTTCGATCCTTGGCCATCTTTTAACATGCTTCAACTTTTTTTAAGTCACATCAGAATCCTAAAATATTTGAATATCTAAGAGAGGGGAACCGTACTCATACAGATAAATCTTTCAGGACTGAAGAGAAGAATCCGATCCAATGCATACCAAGCCCCTTGATAAGAAAATTAAGTTAGGTGAAAGTTGAAATCGGCATAGATTCTTCGAATACCTGAAAATCGATATGTGTCATTGAGAAGATGCTTTGTCTCTAGGTTTTCCAATAGTCGATCGATTCCCAACAAATGCATATCAACGATCCTAAAAGCATAATGGTGCAACAATCCTCGAAAATCATGGTTTCTCTGAGAACATGTTTCAAAAGCTCAAGAACATAACATAGATAAAGTTAATGTCTGAAAATAACAACTAAAAAGAAACAAAACAAAGCAAAAAAAGTTAGTCACATCAAGTGCATCTCCCCCAAACTTACTTCACACCGTCCCCGGTGTGTAAACAAGCTAGAAGAGATAACGACTTACACATAAAAAGAAACAAATAGAAAAATAAAAATCAAAAATAAAGAAAGAAAAAGGGTAAGAAAAACCGATCACTCAAAGTTCTGGCTCTCTCGGTCTCCAGGTGCTCGCCTACGTCAACAAGGAATGCACTGCTCAAGTGGCTGATCCTCTGTGTCCTCAGAATCAGCCTCAGATCAATGTCCAGCAACATCTGAACGATGTGCATCAGCTCTCGTGCTACTCTCTGGCTGATCCACAGTAGGTGCACTTACACAAAAATTAACCAGTATCCTTCTAAGTGCCTCCCAAAAGTGTCTCCTCATTGAATGCTTCCTCTACTCGGTCTCATAGTGCCAAGGTCAATACTACTGCTCAGTAAAGTCATCCGAGAAAAGAGGAATATCATACTCTACACTGTACTCGGAATAAGATACTCAAGTGTCTGAGCAATGTTGGGCTGCGACAGTGTAGGTGTTGGGGCTGCGACTGATGAACGTCTCCGTGTAGATCGTTGCGGAGGCTGAGGCTGTTCTCTCTCTCGCACTGCAATCTCAGGATGTGCAATGTGCAGCTCAAAAATCACATTCTCTCTATAGGTGAAAGATGTAAGCGCAGGTGCAGGCAAGGAACAAAGGTAAGGCTCAACATCTCTAGTATAATACCTCCACTTTGTCTGCTCGGTGATGTAAGTGAAGTTGGTCAGGATCCGATCATCAACATATGTGATCCTCTCATTCTTTACTGTGTTGCTAAGATCCAGCTGCAAGTGCTCAAACTTGGGGGTCAATAGACTACCTATCTTCTTGGTGACAGGTTGACTCGGAGTGCCTCTGAAACGACATTTGGGAAGAAGCTTTGAGAACACATATCCCCAGTTAATGTCACAAGGACCAACATCAGCAGTAGGCGCAAAACTGTACAAGTTTGGTATCGCAGGATACAAGACATGATGGAAGATCTCTAACTCTGGCTTGGTCAAAGCAGGGTTGATCTCCTTACACAAAATCATCAAACCTAACATCTTGGCCATAATCCGAATTGCAGGATTACAAATGTAGGTGAGTTTCGAGTCTCTGCCCTAAAATTCACCATCAGAAAAAATATCCCAAAGAGCACTAAGATGAGTACCTTGATGAGAAGGTAACTGACTGTTGGCTTCCACACGGAACCCATAAATCTGGCAAATATGCTGAACCGTGAATACCAAGGTACATGAATGACATATCAGTCGCATACAAATGAGCATGTGGGTCGGCTGCGAGATGAAGATCACATGAGGCTAAGAATGGTTGGACTACCTCTGGGTACAGCGGCTGTGGCTTGGTCATGAAGGTACCGGGGCTTAATCTCTTGAGCATACCCATCACATCATCGAGAATACCAAGCTTTCTCAATGTCGTTGAACACAAAAACTTGGTCGGGACGATCTTGTTCCTCAACAACTAATCATAAAACACAGAATGGAAGCTCTCCCATCTCGAATCCTCTGTCCTCTTCCTGTAAGCACTGTCGTTCTTCAACAACGATGGATCCGACATATTGCCCAAATTTCTCTCAAAAGGTTCACAATCCGGTCTAGGCCAAGGTAAACATGTTCGCTCGAACACTTGGGGATTCGAAGGCTGTCCTTCCTCTAAGTTAGCTGAACGTCTAACCTTAGGAGAATGTTGCTTTCCCTCGCGAGTTCTATCCATGATCTGCACATATCGATCAAACAAAACCGAGAAAAATTAATATTATCAAAAAAATTTGGGAAATGGAAAATATGGAATCCAAATGAAAATTATGTGAACTCAATTGCTAAATTAGTCATAGAACATCTAAGTCATCCGACAATGCTTCAATTAACAACACAAATTCCTAATTCCATATCAAAAATCTAAAATTCATCAAAATTCTCCAACAACCTAACAATCAAGTTCTAGGCAAAAATCTAACAATACAATCAGTAAGACTGATCTAAATCACCTTATAATCATAACTACATATTGGATTAGCACAATTGAGCAATAATAAATCAAAATCTAGAATTCCAAAAATCTCACTAATTTTTTTGTCACTTTTATGTCGGAAATTTAGAAGCCATACATTTGCCAATCGTATCAGATAAATATATAATTGGATAAAGGACGAAATTTTGATCAGGTTAGACTTTTGAATTGAAGAAAATGGTTAAGAATCGAGGAAGATAGAGGATTTTTAACCTTTTTGCCTAAAAATCGCCTAAAACCCGCGAAAGAGAATATTTTTTACGAAACCCGTGTTTTCTATGTTATAAAGACTTACCTGGCCATTTGATCAATCGATCAAGGCATTGATCGATCAATCGTACCTCCTAAAACTCGCTGATCAATCGATCAAAACTATGTAGGTCGATCAGGAGATCAAGCGTACGTCCTTGGTCCCCGCTGATCGATCGATCACCTACCTTTAGGTCGATCAATAGATCGAGCTTTCCTCTCCTTGCATGTTTGATCGATCGATCCTCCTGATGAGGTTGATGACAAGATCGAACGTAGTACCTTTTTATTTGATGATCGATCAATCACATATGTGTAGGTCGATCATCAAATCGAGCGTAAACCCTTGAAGAATCGCTGATCGATCGATCGCTGGATGGATCAATCGATCGAAGCCCCTTTGTCCGTTTTTTTTCACCTAAAAGAAACTCAAAACAAAACCAAAAATCAAACTAAAACAGAAAAACTATGAAAATAAAAACTACCTATTAGTTGGTTACCTCCCACTCAGCGGTTGTTTAAAGTCAATAGCTTGACTTGAATGCCACCTATTTGGCTAAATCATCCTTGGGAGGAATGATCACTCCCTTTGTTTTCATCTCTCCATTGATGAACTCATTGACTTGTTCATCTTTCATGTGGAATTCAGCTCCTGTTGTGTCCAGCAACACTACAGTTCCATCAGGCTTCAATTCCTTCATTGAGTATGGTCCAGGAGATTCAAGACTAAGTCTTCCTGCAAAAATCTTCAAACACATATTCTGAAGTATATTCTCATAGTATTCATCGGGTTTTTCAATAAGGATATTATCATCATCATATTCAGCCGATTTTCCTGCTTGCTCGTGATAGATCTCATACTCTTCATCTGATGACCAATACTCTGGTTCCTCATACTCCAAACTTGTGTTGATCAAATTCACAACCTCAATCTTCTCATTCTCAACACAACTCCTTATCACACCACACAAGTTCTTAGTCGATTTTCTTATAGGATAGGAGACTCCTTTATCAACATTTCAAGCACTACTCTCTGGTTAGGAAAGTAAATCCTTGCCCCAACAGTATTCAAGAATGGTCGACCCAACAGAATGGGCACAACTCCTTCCTTAGCCATCTCAACAACCATAACAACGGTTAGAACCTTACAATTTCCCACAATGACTGTGAAATCAACTAATCTGCCTCTTAGGCTCTTAGAAGTGGCATCACCAAACAAAATATAGGAGGTATGCTCCTGGATAAGCTCGATCAGCTCCTGGATAAGCTCGATCCCAAGCTCCCTTATTGTCTCCGATGAGATCACACTAACACTAGCACCGGTGTCACACAAAGGATCACCAAACTTCAACTTGCCAAGAGAACAAGGAATGGTGAACTCTCCTTGATTTTCTTGCTTTACAAGCTCCTTGAGATAAGGTATAGGAGGTCGATATTTATCCTCACAGCTGCTCTCCTTATCAACATCGAGTTCCTTAGCCTTAAGAATCACAACATTGCAAGATTCTCTAGGGTTCTTCTCGACTTTACCCGGTAAAGCTCCTCGTGGCCTTCTCATAGCTTCAGCTATTTGTGCCACTTGTGTATCCAACTTCTTCAAGTATACTGAGACGGATTCAAACTTATTGTTCAAATTGTTGTACATGCTGTCCACCTTTGTATTTAGAACCCTAGTAGACTTTTGTTGTTCGGTTGCAAGTTGTTGAATGAGAGCTTTAATCTCATCATTAGAAGTTCCAGATGAACTAGCTTGCTGTGTCGGTTCTTGTGTGTAAGGCTTGTAAGGTTTTCGCCAATCTCCAGCTCCTGAATTTGACCTTTGGTTGTTCCATCTCTGCCATGAATTCTACACAAACGGTTTACCCTGAAATGGTGATTCTTGTGGCATCATTAGAGGTGGCATGACGATGTCCTGTGGATTCTCGACATTGGTGCTCCTGTATGAGAGATAGTTATGAATCTGTCCCCTATTTTCCCAATTAACATAATCGACTGTTTTCCAATCTTCAGACATATCGGACTCAACTTGAACTTGATCAACTTTCCTAGTTTATCCAGCTGGTGCAATCCTCGGTTCTCTCCACGACTTGCCTTGATAAACATGTCAAACTTCTCTGAAATTTCATTGATCCTCTGAATCTCCACACTATTGACCTTCTTGCTTCGGTCATATTATGGAAAATGGTTCCCTGAACTTGCAGCCAAGTTGTCAATGAGCGTGAAGGCTTCATCCCTAGTGTTACTCATGAAGTCTCCATTGCTAGCAGCATTCGAAGATTTCTTATACTCCCAATTGATTCCTCCATAGAATGTATTGAGTAGCTGCTCATCCGAATAGCCCTGATGGGGGCAGTCTCATTGGTACTCTTTGAATCTCTCCCAAGCTTCATACAAAGACTCACCAGAACTTTGCTGAAACGCTGAGATCTTGCTTCTTAATGTTGCATTCCCTGACTTAGTATAGAACTGATCCAAGAAGGCAGCTCTAACTTAAGCCTCTGTAGTCACTGAACCTAGAGGCAAAGATCGCAACCATCTAGAAGCTTTATCAGAAAGTGAATGGTGAAACAGTTTACAGTTCACATAGTCTGCAGGGACTCCATTCGAACTTGTGGTACTGCACATGTCTTTGAAGTTCTCGATGTGATCCGTAGGATTCTCTCCAGGGAGACCGTTGAAGACATATTGCTTCACTAATATAATCAGATGAGGCTTGATCTCATAGTCTTGCCTCTGGATAGGTGGATGTCGAATAGCAGACCTATTCTGATAGTATGTGTGAGGTGTATCCATATCATCTATAGCTCGTCGTCGAGGCTGCTCTTGCTGCCTCCCGAGCATAGCCAAATCTCTCTGCAATTTTTCAACCATTTGACTGAACATCGTGATCTCTCGGAATAGCTTGCCAAGTCTCTTGGTCTTGAGGACCCTGCTGGTTTTCCTAACTCATTGCTCTAGCTCTGCGGTTTTTTCTTTCAACTCTAGCAAGTTCTTCGTTATTCAAACCAAGTAGTTTTCTGAACCTTGACTCCTTCAGTGCATAAACCTGAAACAAAAACAAAAAACAAAACACAAAACAAAACGTAAGTAAAAGAGTATAGACTTGAAATCAAATCTTAATCAAAAGGCAACTAATTGATTCCCCGGCAATGGCGCCAAAAACTTGATGCGATCAGGTTTTAACCTAAAGCAATCTACTGCAAGTGCACAACAATGAAGTAATAGTACTTAAGGATCGTATCCACGAAGAATCAAGTATGGCACTAATGATTGTTGAATGAATTTCTCAAGCTATACTAATCAGATTTTGGTGATTAACTAGCAACTTAAACGATGTAAACTATATAATAAAAAACACCAGGCATAGGGTATTCATCGGGAAGTAGAAATTTAACTAGGGAAACTATTCAGAACAATGTTAAGCTCATTCTCGACTTGAACAAAAATGTATAACAAGCCTACTCTCGTAACACTTGAGACTCTACTCGATAATCGAGAGGTCCTAACTCTCGTTTGTTCCAAATTATGAATATACATTAATCAAGTAGGTTCAACTATCCACAATCAACCTAAAAATCAGCTATCGCGGTCTAGGATTGATTGCTCATCTAATCTAGTTCACATTCTTAGCAAGCTTTTGGAGTGCTAACAACCTAAGTTCATAGATTAGCTAATCAAGCTACTCTAAGCATTAAGCACAAGAATTAGATAAAGAATACTCTTATTAGATTCGATTCTATTTATCCCTAATCATTGATTCCTAAATCCCTAAAAACCCTAAACCTGATTGGTTAACTACTCAGACATGATTTGAATTGAAACAAAAGACATAATGAAAATAAACTGAAATTGCATTAAAATATAAAAAGGGAGTTTAGAGATTCTTCTCAATGTTGAATTTTCTCTCTCTCTCTCTGTAGCTTACTTAATAGCTCTAAAAGTTCTCTGTGAATAATGAACGGTATGTAAAAGAAATAGAAAATAGAAGAATTTATATGTCCTGAGATCTAGGTGCAAAAAAGGAAAATTAGGTGTTTGCTTCGGATGCTCGTTGATCGATCGATCAAGATGTTGATCGATCAATCATGAACTTGTTTGATCGATATTCAACACGTCAGGTCGATCGTGAGGTCGAGCGTTGTTCTGGCAAGAAGATTTTATCGACCGATCAGTGTGTTGATCAATCGATCATAGGCCTTTTCCGTGAAACTTCAAGTAATGCTCCAAAACCATCCAAACGATACTCTTATGCCAATAATCCAAGTTCCTACATTTTCCACCTTAAAGTGACACAAAACAAAGACAAAAACTCTAAAATTAGGCATGGTAATGAGCTTAAAACATGTAAAATAGATGTATATCAAGATGGTAAGGCGAAGAAGGTAGCTGCGGGTAAGGTTTTGGTTGACCATTCATACTGCCCATTCTCAGATTTGCCATAGAACAACATGATCCCCGTGTGAAGGGTCCTCACTTGAAATGAAGATGGATAAAATATGACCGATACACCATTAGAATTGCATAACCACTAAACAAAAACAAGATTCTTATGCAAATTTGGAATGTAATAAGTATATTGTAGGTGTAAGTCACGAGATAGAGCAGGTAAGAGAGCTGAACCAGTGTGTGAGATAGGTAATGATGACCCATCTGCAGTTGTAACTTCCTCGCCTCCAGTATAAGGCTGATGAAAGGATAGATTTGCAAGGTCTGTGTTCAGATGGTGAGTAGCACCACTGTCTACCACCCAGCTGTTAGGATTGTATCCATTCATCGATGCCATGTGTGCTCTAGGTTGCCAGCTTGAATTAGGCTGATATGATTGTTGTGGAGGACCAAACATCTGCTGCTGTTGATTAAGTTGAGTGCAGTGACGTGCACTGTGATCGAACACACCACACAGCTGACACTTTCCCTGGTATCCCTATTTATTTTATTTTTGTAATAAGTAGTAAACCGCAGATTTTTGAGCAATTTCAATTATTGAGTATCTAGAACTGACGGTGATTCTATATCGAAAATATGTGTTTCACACGAATTGTGTTTATAGTGGTGAGTTATGATTATCATTAAACAAATAGAGATTACTAAACAACCTTAAAAATTTTTTGTTCAATTTATTTTCCTTAAATAAATAACATAAATAAAATAAAATAAAAACATAAAAGATCCTTTAAATTTTAATTCATTATGGACCGGAACAAGACTTCAAAAAAGAGAATATCATGTAAAATACAATGTTTGAAAAAGTATTTGTGCAGAATATCATCTTTTGTAAAGTTTGTGTAAAATGCCCTCTTTTAGAAATGAAATGATGCGCACCAGTTTTGTTTCTCTGAAGACTGACCGATTGGCTCAGTTTTCTACCCCATCATTTAGGGCAATGTATAACTGTGTGAGAGAAATAATTTTAAAATAGAAAGTGTCACTTAATTATTGTATTAAAAACACTATTTCGAGAAGGGAATATGGAAGTTGGGAGTATGAAGTGTAATCTCTTGCTGAACATAAAATATATGACATGTGAAAAGTAAGATGTCTCACCAATAAGAAACGATTAAAGGTTATGGAATGTCAAAATCATAAATTAGGAACAGAGGGTTAGTATCTCTAAAAAATAATCTAATGGGAGATAAGATTAGCGTTTGTTCTTGAAATCTATTAGATGTTATAGATACACTTTTTGTTATCGTTGTTTAGGGGAGATTTAATTTTTACTTACTGACTATAATCCGGAATTGATTGGTGTTTGGGTTTGACCACCGAAATCGGCTAGGATAATGGTTTGATCTCCGGTACACAAAGATAAAAATTTTAGATTCAGGGTTAGTCCATGCCTATAACTCATTACTTCCTTTGTCCATGACCCACTTGAATATTACCATATTCACCATTTGAACATGTTAACTGAAAATCTATAGTAAAATACTTATTTTAATCTGTTTATGTTCTCAAACTTTTGACCCTTTTAACATACATCAGAGGACAATATGAAACTTTTTCTCTATGAATATTACTCTCTATAATTGAAAAATATTGTCTATGTCCTTTGAAGACATATGGAGGAAATATCAAGGCCCATAACACTTTGGCCGTATACATACAAGCATGTCCTTGCCCGAACTGAAATGAAGAAAACCTCTTCTCACTAAATATAAATATGAACTTCCTATGTCCATGTCCATAACTTCCAATGGAAATTGTCCATGTTCAATCTGAGACACAATTTGTATATCCATATCCAAGACACAACTTGTATATTCTCTATAAAGTGTTGTTTGTGACACATATTGTATGTTCTCTATACTATTCCTTTAATTATTTGTCCATGTTCATTTAGATGTAGATTAGTCCTTGTCGCCCATACTTAGGATATTATTCTATTCATACTTTATACGTCCATATATATATAAGGATCATTATAAAATGTTTTCCATGCCGAGGATACAACTTGTACGTTATCAATATTATTCGCTTGATTCTTTGTCCACACCTATTTTTTATTCTCTTAATTTATTGTCCATGTCCATGTCCACCTCGACATATGTTAAGCAATATTATATAACATTCTCCCAATTTTTTATACTCTAATACCGAGGACATAGATTAATCCTTATCCCCCATATTTGGAATATTATTCCCTTAATTCTTTGTCCATGTCCACACCCACGTCAGTATATGTTCTACAGTGTTATATAACATTATCCCATTATTCTTTGTACACATTCACTTGAATATAAATTTAGCATCATTATATCACATTATTCATGTCTATAACATTGAATAAGCTAGACATCTTATGTTCTATATACTCTAATACAAAGTAGATAAAGTAGTCCTTGTCCCCCAGATTTTGAATATCATTCTCTTGATTCTTTGTCTACACCCAATTGAATATACATATAACATTACTATAAAACATTGTCCATATCCAAGATACAGCTTCTATCTATACTATCCTCTTGATTTTTGTCTACGTCCGTTTTAATATATATTAAGCAAAATTCCATAATATTGTCCATGAATAATAGTCTTTTTCTCAATTTGTTATTTGGTTTTTGTCAACCATAATTGGCCAGATATTGGTTCTTGTCCCTCATATTTGAAATATTATTATCAGGTTCTTGTCCCTCATATTTGAAATATTATTATCTTGATATTTTGTCTACATCCGCTTGAGAATATGTTAAGCAAAGTTAGCACACATTAAGTCTATGTCCACGAAATAAGAAAATACTTGCCTCAATCTGTTATTTAGTCCTTGTCTTCAGCTTGAGAATATTATTTTCTTTATTCTTTTTTTCCACGACAACTTTAAATCTCAAAATTTTAGATACAAAAAACAAAGTTTACACCATGAATTTCCATAAAAATAAACAAAAGGGATGAGGATACAATGACAAATCCATGGCAAAAAAGAAAATCAAACATCTAATCACAACTTGTATTCTCCCGAAGCGTTAAATCAACTTTATTATTAGTTGACTATGATTTTTCAAAGAAAATTTCAATTTCGGGCAGGGACAAAGAAAATATCAATGAGTGCTAATGCCACTAAAAGAGCTTCCTCTCAGAAGCAATGATATCATTTTTTTGTTTGGAACATGCGTGGTTTCAACCAGCCACGCAAACATGCTTCTGTTCGCAAATGGTTGAAAAAATTAAAACCAGCTTTTGGATGTTTAAGTGAAACTAGAGTTCAAGCAGACAATCAACTTCATATTCTATCTTCCGCACTTCCGGGTTGGTAAACTCTAACAAACTATGACCACCATCGCTTAAGTCAAATTTGGTTTTGTGCTTCTGATGATGTTCTAGTCACTTTACTCACCATGAGTGCTCAATATATAACTAGTGGGATTAAGATCAAAGCCACAAGATAAGTCTTTATCTGCTCTACCATTTATGCCTCTAACATTGAGCTTGATAGAAGGATTCTTTGGGATGAAATATGACATATTGATGTTGTGTATGGCCATATTTCTTTACCTTGAATCTTAATTGGTGATAACAACGAGGTTCTCCACGATTCTGAAAATTCTCGTTTTGATGAATATGGTATTAATCAGTGTGGAATCAAAGCTTTCAAGATCTTACCCTATCTTGTGGACTCTTGAACCTAGCTTTCTCAGATCCCCTGCACACTTGGTGCAATAAACAACAATTGAATCCTATTGGCAAGAAGCTTGATAGAGCATTGGTTCATTCCGTATGGCTCAAACTTTCCTCTGTTATCATGCTATTTTTGAAACAGGTGAAATTTCTGATCATGCTAGGTGTATTATGAAAACTGACCCATGTACATCATTTTCGAGGAAGCCTTTCATGTTTTTTAATTTCTTGACTGCAGATCTTCAGCTCGTATCTTTTGTTAGTGGTGGTTGGAACAGCGATTTGCCTCTCTTCCATTCTCGTTCGGTGTTGTAATTATTTCATAAAAAATTAAAGCTACTGAAGCATGTCCTTCGACACTGATGCATATCAAGTTTTAACCCTAAGCTATCTACTGCAAGTGCACAGCAAATCAAGTAGTAATCTAGGGATCGTGTCCACAAGGACCAAGTTATCACACTATCAATTCTGAAACTAAATTAGAGCTAAGACAACTGAATGGTTGTTGGTAACTAAATCTAAAACTGAATTAACGATTAACAAAAATGACTAAAACACCAAGCTTAGGAAATTCATCAGGAAAAAAGGAATTCAAATCAGGAAACTATTCAAGTAACATTCATTCAACAATCTCCACATCAGACATAAATTTATAACCAACCCACTCTCGTGGCATCGATCACTATATCTAGCAACCTAGTGGTCCTAACTTTTGTTGGTACCAGAAAACTAATATGCATTATTGTTCACGTCTTATAAGTCCACAATCAACCTATAATTCAGCTATCATGGTGTAGGATTGATTGCTCACCTAAAGAGGATCCAATTCCCTAACAAGCTTTTTGAATGTTAGGTAATCTAAGTTCATAGATTAGTTAGCTATTCTAACCTAAGCCTTAAGTATATCAATTAGCTGGAGAACACATCAAGCAATTCCTATTTGTTCCTAATTCATAAATTCCCTGCAACCCTAGAAAATCCTAAACTTGATTGGGTAACTACTCAGACATAATGAAAAAGAAAATCAAATTGCAAATTGTATTGAAAAGCATAAAAGTAAATTGTAATGAAATAAGAGGGTTCATGATTCTTCTACAATGGTGTAAGGATCGAAATCTCTCTCCCAAAATCTCAAATACAGGTTATTCTTTCGTAATGAGTCTCCCTCAAAAACATAATAAAAATTGGTCTTATATAGTTCCTAATAACGTAGGTGTAAAAATAGAAAAATTAGGGTTTTGTCCTTGTCAGCTTTGCTGATCGATCAATCAAGGATGTTAATCGATCGATCAAGGCCAATAGCTGAATCTCTAATAAGTGTTGGTCGATCAGTAGGTCGAACGCATTCCTTGCTAAACAAACGAGGATCGATCAATCAAAGATATGGTGATCGATTGATCTAGACTTTGAAACTCCATATATTGGTGTAATTCATCCTCGGTCAAGCTTTAAAGGCATAATCCAAATTTTAACCTGTTTTCCACCTGAGATGACTCAACAAAGAAAACAAACAATCTGAAATCATGAGAATTAATGAGCTTTAAACCGATAAAATGAGGTATATCAATTCTCCTTGACTTAGCTTCTTGCTTTTCCTCAAGCAAAGAAAGAAAAGATTGAAAGAAAGATTCCACTCCATAGAACTCATTCGTCATTAGATCACTCCATATCAATCGCATTGTAAACCACACAATACTTACCTGTCAGAATCGAGACCACCTTGTACTTCCCCCAGACTTAGCTTCTTGCCAGTTAGACACCACAATAACCATTAAAATACCCAAATGCACCATACCGACTCCCTAAAGTATCTAAGTGCGGTCTCATCAAGGGAGTATCAATCAATGGACACATGGACTCATCATCAGCTTTTATCTGAGCACAAGACTATCTTCCTATGGTTCCTCTCCTCTTATTTCGTTCATTTGCAGCCGATTTCTCCCTACTTACCTAGGGTATCATTTTATTTTATTTTATCGACTGCTCAGCCAATTTCTCCCTACTTACCTAGGATATCATTTTATTTTTTTTATTGGCTATTCAACCAGATATCTCCCTACGTACCTAGGGTATCATTTTCTTAAAACATACTGGTAGGTTCTTTAGCAACTCAAAGAATGAAAGCATAAGTGGCTTCATTGGAACAAAAAATTTTGATCCTTGGCCAAATTTTGTATTGCTTTAACTTTGTTTTATAGTTACTTCAGAATCTTAAAACATTCGAATACTTGAGAGGGGAACCATACTCACACAGATAAGTCTTTCAGGACTGAAGAGAGGAATCTGAGCCAATGCATACCAAGCCCCTTGACAAGAAAATTAAGTCAAGTTAAGGCTGAAAATCGGCATAGATTCTTCGAATACCTGAGAATTGATATGTGTTATTGAGAAGATGCTTTGTCTTTAGGTTTTCCAATAGTCAATCGATTCCTGAAAAACAAACATTGATGGTACTTAGTTCATGTTATTCAACAATCCTCAAAAATCATGGTTCTAAGCAATCGGATTATAGGCATCAAAAAGTCAACAAGTAATCAAGAAGTGCATTAGTAACGACGAAACTCCTCCCTCAGACTTATTTTACACCGTCCCAATGTAAGAACAAGATTGAAAGACAATGTTTCGCGTAAAATGAACAAATATCAGATGTATCAAAGGAATGGAAGAAAAATGGTGAACCTCTACCCTTGATCGATCGATCTCTATCTGTGAGTGATCGATCATGGTATGAGCGAGGTGTAGAACGAGCTTGGGTCAATCAACAATTCGAGCGCACGAAGCCTGGTCCCACTGCAGTTGCAAGCACACCTATTTTCTTCCATTGATCGATCGATTGTGTGTTTGATCGATCGATCGATCCCTATTTTTCTGAAACGAAACAAAAACAAAACAACAAAATAAGAATCAAATGATGCAAAACGAAAACTGAAAACTTACCAGTGTGTTGCCTCCCACCCAGCGCTTGTTTAAATTTATTAGCTTCACTTGAAATCCCTTAGTTCAATGGAAGATCATTCAAAGGTATGGAAATTTCATTGGCAATGTCCATATCGGAAAAGTAATGCTTCAAACGTTGGCCATTGACAACGAATTCTCCTCCCTTTTTGTCAAACAATACTACAACTCCATATGGACGTACTTCCTTGATGGTGATAGAACCTAACCACCTTGACCTAAGCTTTCTAGGAAAAAGTTTCAAACGAGAGTTAAACAAAAGTACCAAATCATTAGGAGCAAAACTCTTATTAAGGATACATTTGTCATGTGCTGCCTTAGTCCGTTCCTTGTAGACTCCCGTGTTATCATAGGCTAAGTGTTTGATCTTTTCTAACTCATTCAACTACAAGGTTCTTCGTTCAGCTGCCGATTTGATATCATAGTTCAAATGTTTGATAGCCCAATTTGCCTTGTACTCGAGCTCAACAGGAAGGTGACAAGACTTCCATAGACCAGATGGAATGGGGTTGTACCCAATGGAGTCTTGTAAGCTGTCCTATATGTCCAGAGAACTTCATCAAGTTTCGAGGACCAATCCTTCCTTGTCGAACAAATTGTTTTCTACAGTATGCTTTTGATTTGTCGGTTTGAAACTTCGACCTGTCCAGTTGTCTGGGGATGATACGGTGTAGCTACTTTGTGATGAACCCCGTACTTCTTTAGAAGACTGTTGAAGGTTTTGTTAATGAAGTAAGAACCACCATCACTGATGACAACTCATGGAATACCAAACTGAGGGAAAATAATGTGTTTGAACATCTTCTACAACCTTAGCATCATTCGTTTGAATAGCCAGCGCCTCGACCCACTTGGAGACATAATTAACTGCCATAAGTATGTACTGATTCCCTTCAGAATTAGGAAAAGGTCCCATGAAATCGACTCCCAAACATCAAAGACTTCAACTTTGAGTATGAAGTTCTGAGGCATCTCATTCCTCTTGCTAATGATCCCTTGTCTTTGACATAAATCACTCTTTGAGATAAAAGCATGAGCATCTATGAAAATAGTCGGCCATCAAAAACCAGCCTGTAGGATATTCGAAACTGTCTTGAAGGTTGCAAAGTGTCCAGCATAAGAAGAACCATGACAAAGAAACAAGATCTCTGAAATATCATCCTCAGAGACACACCGTCGAAAGATCCCATCAGCACACTGTTTGTAAAGATAAGGTGCATCCCAACAGTAGTGTCTGATGTTACGAAGAAACTTCTTTTTCCTATAACCGTGAAACTCCGGAGGCTCAATGTCTGCGGCCAAATAGTTAGCAATCTCAGCAAACCACGGTGTTCCTAGGACTCGAAGAAATGTAAAAGAGTGTCGATCTGGTCTCGACTTGGTGTGAATAGAGTAAACTTGTTCTTCTTGCAAACTATCATCCATAGGGACACTGTTATCCACTTGAAGCCTTGACAAGTGATCAGCTACCCCATTTTCTATGCCTCGTTTGTCTCGGATTTCAAGATCGAACTCTTGAAGAAAAAGAACCCATCGAAGAAGTCTTGGTTTAGCATCCTTTTTGGAAAGTAGATACTTCAATACTGCATGATCTGTGTGAACAATCACTTTAGAACCAACTAGATATAACCTAAACTTTTTGAATGCAAAGACAATAGCTAACAATTCCTTCTCAGTTGTAGCATACTTCCTTTGAGCATCATCTAAAGTTCGACTAGCATAGTAAATAACATGTTGTTTATTGTCTTTTCTCTATCCCAAAACAGCACCAACTGCATAGTCACTTGCATCACACATTATCTCAAAAGGCAAGTCCCAATCCGGTGGCTGCACAATTGGTGCACTCACTAAAGATCCTTTCAATGTGAGGAAGGCTTCTTCACATTCCTTAGTGAAATCAAACTTGACATATTTACAAAGCAATTGTGTCAAAGGTCTGGCCAACTTTGAGAAATCTTTAATGAATTATCTATAGAACCCGGCATTGTCTAGAAAACTCTTCACATCCTTCACTGTAGTTGGCGCTTTCAGGCTAGTCATTATCTCGATCTTGGCTTTGTCAACCTCAATACCATTCTCAGATATCTTAAGTCCTAAGACAATCCCATCTCTAACCACGAAGTGGCACTTTTTCCAATTAAGCACAAGGTGTTCTCTTCACATCGTTGAAGTACTCTGCAAAGAATAGAAAGACAACCAGTAAAAGAAGAACCATATATAGAGACATCATCCATAAACACTTCTATAATATCCTTAATCATGTCAGTAAAAATGGACATCATGCATCTTTGAAAAGTCGCTGGTGCATTACACAAACCGAAAGGCATTATGCGATAAGGAAAGCTGCCATAGGGACATGTGAATGTGGTCTTCTCCTGATCGTCTGGATGAATGGGAATCTGAAAGAAACATAAATAACCATCTAGAAAACAATAGTAAGAGTGATTTCCCAATATTTCAAGCATTTGATCAATGAAGGGCATTGGAAAGTGATCCTTTCGAGTCGAAGAATTCAAGTTCCTGAAATAGATACACATCCTATGTCCTGTAAAATTCCTAGTACAGTTACACCTCCTTTCATTGTTCTCATTCTTAACTACAGTCACACCTCCTTTCTTAGGCACTAGATGAACAGGGCTGACCCAATTACTATCAGATATGGAAAAAATATAATTCATGCTTCTAACAGTTTCATGATCTCTTTCATAACAACTTCCTTAAGGTTAGGATTCAGACGTCTCTAGTTCTCTATGGAGGACTTAGACTCGTCTATCAAGTGAATCCTATGCATTCACAACTATGAGGAGATTCCAGGAATATCATCTAAAGAATAGCCTGTTGCTCTATGATACTTACGAAGTTCGCATAAAAGTAAAGCAGTTTCAGCATTGTTCAACTTAGCATTGATCATCACAGGGTAAGTTGAGTTCAGTCCTAGAAAAGCGTACCTTAGCCCTGCAAGAAGTGTTTTAAGTTCGACCTTGGGAGCCTTGAGCTCGCTCCAAGGATTGTCCAAAGGTGATGTGATTGATGGCTTAGGTGCTTCTAAAGCCAAGTAGGCACCCATCCTCTCAACTGACTTGCTTGAATCCAACATCTTGGCATAAGTGGTTGCTTCTTTGTTGAGGAAACCGTACTCAGATTATGTCCCAGTGAGTACTACATCAAGAGGATCCTCGGTAAGGATCTCATCAGTCATTTGGACTGCAATTTCCTCAGAAGCATCGACCATGAAAGTCATCCCATTAAGCATAAGCTTCTTAAGCATTCTGTCCATCTCAAATCGCATAACCATATCACCTAAATGATGGTCATTCTACCATTCCTTACATCGAACATAGTCCCTACTGTTCTGAGAAACGGCCTGCCCAAAATCAAGGGATCCTTAGGTTCTTCATCTAGCTTGAGAACCACAAAATCTGTTGGAACAAGAGCTTTCCCAATTTTTACATGCAAATCTTCGAGAATACCAACTAGAAGTTTGACAGAACGATCAGCTAATATCAAAGATATCCTAGTCCATTTGAAGTCTGTATATCCTAGCCGTAATACTACAGAATATGGCATTAGGTTAACACTTGAGCCTAGGTCACAAAGAGACCTTTCAAACACAAGAGGACCAATCTCTATTGAAAGCACAAACCATCCCGGATCTTCTACCTTTTTGGGCAACTTGTTTTGAAATACATTGCTACAGTCCTGGGTGATCATCATAACCCTTTCTTCCCCTATGAACTTGTTTGTAACCAGCCCTTTTACGTAGCTCTTAAGTCAAGGTATCATCTGCAAAGCATTGATGAAAGGCAACTTCACATTCAAATCCGTAAGCATCTCTTTGCACTTAGCAACTTCCAAATCTGTTCTAGACTTCATTGGTGGAATAGGGTATGAAGGTTTTGGCACATAGGTCCTCTCTAAAACCATAGAAGATTTGTGACTAGGGATCACTGGATCCTGCGAAATTTGCTTTGGCGAGCTAGTAATTTGTTCAGCATCGTTGATCGATCGTCCCTGGGATCGATCGATCGCTCAACCTGCTCATGTGTGTGATTTTGATGGTTTTAGAGTCTTATTTTAGGTTGTTTTGCACCCGTCTAGATAGATTTTCCATTTACTTAGGTCCTTTAGGTTTTTTTTGCTTTCTTTGCATTTGCATTTCGAGTTTGGAGTTTTATCAAGAAAAAGAAGCAGAAAAGAAGCTAAAACTGGAGCTAAGGACAATTGAATCAGCTCCTGGGAAAAAAAGATCGTACAACCTCGGATCGCTACCTCGCAGATCCCAAGGCGAGGACTGCCCAAAATGCTCAAGAAAAGCTGCCTCAGTCACCAGCCTCGACCTATCTGCCGCGAGGGAAAATCAATTCGGAACAAAGGCAAAAATCTCTTCATCACAAGGATTACACTCGGACCATCCACTCAGTCTCAACCCACGAGGACTAAGACAAGAAGCACTCCTCGGTGCCCAAGCTCGCACAAGGAGTCAAAGGGCAAGACTTACAGAATTCCTAGTTGACCGACTTAAGTCGGTTTGACCATTAGGGTTATGCAACTAACCCTCTAAATACCCTCTAATCACACTCTTATCAATCATCCAATGTTTTAGCTGAAAAATCTCTCTATCTTTTATTGCTTTTATAATTAGCTTTATGTAAGGTACTCTTATGATTATTGCTCTTTAATTTATGCTCGAAGTTTATATGATTTAAGTTTATCTTGTTCTTCATCTTTACTTTTGGCAATTTCATTTAAGTTTCTTTATGTTTATGAAATCTAGATCATCCCTACTCCTCTACCCTCACGCAATGAGGCGTGAGTGGATCCGTTTGGAACTCGAGGATAGGGCGATCGGAGGTGAATTCGTTGATTCTCTCGCCGTTCTAGCCATGATCTGAACTCCGATTTCTTCTAACTAGGCCAAGGTTAATGCTGATCTCTAAGAGAGATCTGATTTGGGCTGTGACCTAAGGCTATCGCTGATGGGAGCGGAGACCAAGTTCCTTGTTAGTGATGGCTTGATCCACCGAACAGAGATCTAGCATGTGGGTCGGCTGTTAGACGAGTTGGGCTTAGCTTAATACTTCTGGTTTGGCCTTATCACAACAAGAGCCGTAATGGATCAGCCGATCCGGATAGGGGTCTTCACCGTAAGAGCGAGTCGATCTAATCTAGTCCCGGTCTAGAGATCGCTCAAAAGAGTCTGGCGAGTTGGGATCGACGAGTTTATCGCTGATCAACCTCCCTATCCTTTAGATCCTTACCTTTAATTTAATTTTCATCTTATTGCAATTGTTGTGCTATGTTCTTATGCTATTTCTCTTGTTTAGTCATTTCAATTCTGTTTTTTTTATATTATTTTGTGTATTTTGTCCTATTCTCTAGTTTTCAAGCTCATCTAAATATCATAATCTATCATTGTGACAAAATGGTAGGTTAGTTGGACTACGATCTAGTATTAGATAGGTTGTTTACAAGTATCTCTGAGTATTTTGTTCGACAATTCCTATCTACTTATCACTATGCTCAATTGATTTGATAAAAGAACCGCAAAAACTCTATTATCAAATTGGCGTCATTGCTAAATCAGATTTGCTTATTCCAATCTATAGTTTACTAGTCTTAGGATCAAGTTGTGTGTTACTGATATAATAACTTGTCTTTGCTTCACTCACCTTGGATCTATAAGGACCAAGCTTCCATCTTATTGACAAGTTGTGGTTTCTGTCCTTGCAGGCCTTGCAGGTTATCCTCGACACCCGGCACCGAGGGCAGACACAGAATCAGCAACCTCGCATTAACTCCTGAGAGTTAAGCGAGTAGTCAGTGTGAGTTAGTTGGTTGATGCACACACGATCGAAGGGTTCTCACCACCTTCAGCCACTCATAGACAATATCAACCTTCTCACTCATGAAATCAGACGAGAGCAAACCAGAATGCAGCAACAACACCTAGATATGGACGATACCACGCCGGGAACGACAACGAACGGAACACCTCTGTTGGTAAATGAGGCCGCTCACCAGGCGCGAGCACAAAATCCAGCTTGTCGCCCTCACTGTAGTGGTGTGAGCGATGCCCCGAGCACACACACGATATGGAATGGGATCCAATCGGCAGTGATCCAAAACAATAACTTCGAGATAAAGAGCGGACTGATCTCAATGGTCCAGAACAACAAGTTCAATGGCCTATCCTCGGAGGACCCCCTCGGTCATCTCGATGAGTTTGAGAGACTATGCACGCTCACTCGCATCAATGGAGTGAGCGAATATGCGCTAAAGCTCAGGCTCTTTCCCTTCTCTCTTGGGGACGGAGCTCATCTGTGGGAGAAACATCTTCCCACCAGATCCATCACTACTTGGTCAGAGTGCAAGCACCAATTTCTTACCAAGTTTTTCTCCAACTCACGGACGGCCAAGCTAAGGAACAACATATTCAATTTTGTCCAGCAGAGCACCGAGTCACTGGCCAAAGCATGGGACATATATAACACCTATCAGTCTCAATGTCTCCATCATGGTTTCCGGGAGGACACTATCCTTAGCAACTTCTACCAAGGAGTTCACCCGAGGATACGTATGCTATTGGATACTGCGAGCCATGGGAGCTTTCTGCAACAGGAGATCAACGAGGGAAGAGCGTTAATAGAACACCTTGCTCTTGCTGATGGATGGTACAGCGAGGAGTATGACCGAGCTATCAGGGGAACTTCTGATTTAGACACATCCGTGCGTAAAGAGCTGAAGCAACTTCATGAGAAGCTAGACAAGTTGCTAATGGTCCACACCAAGCAAGTCAATCTTGTGGAGGAGGAAATGGTACAAGAGGGAGATGATGAGCACCTGGAGGAAATTTGCTTTGTTAAGAATCAAAGTGGATCTAAATCGTGGGTCAACTACAAGCAAAACCCGAACTTGAGCTATCGAAACACAAACATAGCCAACCCAAAAGATCAAGTATATCCACTGAAGCAACGGGCTTAGATACCCAAGGACCAACAGCAACAAAGCCTTAAGCTGGCACCAGCTCCAACTCAACCTCCGACCACAAAAGAGGACCAACCAGACCTGATGAATATGCTCCAACAAATATTGCAAAGCCAAACCGCCCACCAAGCGGAAATTACCAAAAATTTTGGAGAAGTACATAGCCGAATTGATGCAAGCTATAATGACCTCAACTATAAGTTTGAAACCCTCAACGCACGACTAAAGTATGTGGAGAGCAACTAGGCATCGTCATCCACTAAAGCCACCGGTCAGCTACCCGGAAAAGCCATTCAGAATCTAAAAGAGTATATGGCTCAGTCAATTACTCTCAAAACCAAAAAAGTGCTCCCATCAGTGGTTGGACCGAAGGAAAATGCTGAAGACAGTGTTATTCAAGGTGGAGAGCAGAACAAGCCAAGAATAAAACCGGTTGCGTACAACTCGGGGATACACATCGCAGGCTTGAGCCGCGAGGAGAGGCTAATAATGATCTGACTACTAGGAAAACTGCACAACTTAAGGAGAGCCCTCGCTCGCCTGTGCAGCGAGGAGAAGAGCCAGATTGTCCCAAATTGAACGCGACAGAAGGAGTTGCACATGTGGTTGCAACCAAAGCCAAAGCACCTTTCCCTTCGCATTTGAAGAAGAATCAAGCGGAGAAACACAAGGTCTTTTTCCATAAGCAAATGAGCGGTATAGAGCTAAAATTTTCTATCTTGGATGCTTTTGCCTTAATTCTGCAATACAAGAAATTTTTGAAGGACTTACTTAAGGAACAAGAAGAGGAATGCATGGCTGTTGGGATCCGATCATCTAGATCGGTATTGGTACCAGTTCTCCCACATTAGAGAAAAAAGTTCATCGCGGAAAAGTTGAGTGATCCGAGAACCTTCAGACTGCCATGTGCAGTAGGGCATCTAACGTTCATGAACTGCTTGTGTGATCTTGGAGCTTCCATCAGTTTGATCCCTCTAATCACTGCGCAAAAGCTAGGGTACTCAAACTTCAAGGATTGCAAAATCTCATTGGTCTTCGCGGACAGATCAACAAGAAAGATGAGAGGACTGCTCGAGGATTTACCAATAAGTGTTGGCAGTGTGTTGGTTCCTACTGATTTTGTGGTATTAGAGATGGATGAAAAACCTATTGATCCACTACTACTGGGTAGACCTTTCTTGGCGTCAGTGGGAGCATTGATTGATGTGCGGAAAAAGACCATTGAACTAAAGGTTGGAGAAGGAGTTGGTATGATGTTCAACCTAAAGGAAGGAAGAAAGAAGTCTACGATCGATGAGCAATGCTTTGAGATTGAAGGAACAATAGGGGGAATGGACGAGGAAGCAAAAGAGGGAGCTCTGGTTCCCTTTGAAAACCCACACTAAGAGGCGTAGGAAGAGTCAAGCTTGTGACTCTAAACAAGCCCACTTAGGAGGGAATCCCATGTCTATCCTTTACTCTTGAAAACTCTTTTTAATTTTGTTTAAGATTAATTTGGTTTTGTTTTGTTTGAGAATAATTTTTGCTGGTTTATAGTTGTTGTTATTGGGTATTTGGTATCTTGATTTACGTCTCAGGTTCAAGGAGCCTTGGCTGCACTCTTGGCAAATTAGAGGTAGTAATGCCCTCATTAAGCCAAGAGTGAGCATGCCTCGCATCTAATCCTCAGAGGCAACAAAGCGAGGAGTGAGAAAATTTGGCATAGAACCAGAATCCCTCAAGACATGAGGCCGAGGAAGGTGTACGAGCAGTGTTCACATTGCCTTGAACACCACTCATGGACCTACTTGCACACCTTAGTATCCTTTTGTAGAAATTTCTAGTCAAATACATCTCATTATATTTGGAATAAACTTACTATTCAATGAAATCTTGAACATGAAGCTTAATAGTATAAATGCTTTGAATTGAGCCTATTTTGAAAATGTGGCTAACTGTTTATGGTTTTAGATATTACCACAAACATGAAGATAATCAGAACTCAGAATAGTCAAAGGGAAAGCAACAAGAACAGTTCAAGCTTAGTTTTTCTGAATGGGTAGTCAAGCCTCGGTGTATGCCGCGAGGAGGATGAGCGAGGAGGTCAGCTGAGGAGCACATAAGGACAAAATTTGATTCGGTTCCAGCTCATCAAGTGAGACCTATGAACTAACAGCTTTGGCGAAAATCTAGGAGATGTCAAGTCAAAGTTGGACCAATCCAAGGGATGAGATTCACCAAGAATTCAAAATTCAAAATCAACGGTTGGGATGATGCCAATGTCGAGGATGAATAGTTCGTGACTTGGGAAAACGAAATTGTCTCCCTTCTTCTCCCTAGATTGTCTCCTCAAAGACCTGCAACACTCTCCTATATAAACGGCTCCTCCCTCATTAGCTCCTTTATTCAATCTCAAGCTGTCAAGCAAACAAAATCTCTCTCACCGCCGGTAAGTTTCTCTCTCTCTTTCAAAGTTTGAGTTTTTCCGATCTAAAACCTTGTAAAGCATGTCTTCCTGAGATAAAAGAAAGGTGAAGGATGGCGGTGGGGTTCGAAGATTTACCGTTGGTCCGCCACGAAAACAGACTTCGCCGATTCATCGTTCAATCGGACGAGGATGAACCAGGAGTTCAGACTAGGATCAAAATCCTGATAAGAGGAACAACAAGGAAATCGGCGGCTAAGCCGATGGACTGGAGATTTGCTCACAGAGAAGAAAGCTCTGCGCAGGCAGAGAGGAAAGGCAAACAAATAGCCTCGCCATCCAACAGCAAGGATAGTGACGAGCACAGTGAGTACGAGAGAGAGGAGAAGACAGAGAAAAAGGTTGAGAATAAGGAGAAGAAAACAAGGTACTGCAGAGACATTGAAGATTTGAAGAGGAGCGGGTACTCAGAAAAATAAGCGAGGAAAGCTTGCAAGGAGAAAGAGGCAGAAAAGAAAGGAAAGGCCGCAAGAGAGGTCGATGACTCCGACAAAGCGTATGAGGCTTTGAAGGCGATGGGGATAAAAGGTACCTACTTCCCACATTCTGGAACCATGAACAAATTGGGTATCACTGAGGATGTGGATAGGGTGTTTAGCTCGCTTGGAATCAAGGTTTGCATGTATAGGGTGGCAAGCTCTTAAATTGAGGAGACATTGCAATTCCTCGCCACCGTGGATCTCCTAATTTACTCAAAGTCGGAGAGAGCTTTGATGGAAAGGAACGGACCTGGATATATGTAGTTCACCGTGTACGACAAACTATACACGGTGATGTTAAAGGAGATGGATAGGATTTTTGGGTTCCGATCCGAAGAAGCGGTATACCTAGATGTTGGCGAGGATGATACCGACGAGCTATGGAAGATGCTGTCAGGTTCCGGGGCGTATGATTCATCATGAAGGAAGGGATGCTGGATCTGCAACCTCGCCATTAACTACGCAAGGAGAGCCATAGCTAACGTGATTTTCTCTAGGCCCTCCACCTTGCCAATCAACCTCGGGGAAATGCATATGATGGTTATGACGATGAAGGAGATTGTTGCCACTACTCCGAGTTGATTGCATATTGATGGAGATGAAGGGAACTCAGGGATGTCATTCGTGTTGGCAAAGCATCTCCTCACATACCACAGAAGGGCAATGACGCAAGCGGAGAGAAGATGCGAGAAGACGAAGCACATTTACATCGGTGGAGTGATTACTCGGATATTGGAAGCAAAAGAGTGCCCTTGAACACAGAAAACTACAATTAGGCTGAACCCCAATTTATGGACATGTGATATCTTCAAGGGGCAGGCCTCATTACTAAAGGCGAGGTTGAAGGGCGAGCTGTGTATAAGTTCGACCATCCAGAGAAGAAACACCAGAATACTTCTGCCTTGCCTAGAATACACTTTGCTGAACACGATGGAGAATGTGACCTTCACCCCACCCCTCGCGGCTCTACTCGGAGAAAACCAGCGAGGATAGCAACCTCAGCACGCAGAAGAGGAGACAGATAAGGAAAAAGTTGATCCGAAATCCTACCTTTTGAGGAGTTCAGCGAGAAAAATCAAGGAACAGCAACCAAAGTAGCCCACAAGCGACTTAGGAAGCTCCAAAAGTTGGGAAAGTGGCTGCTCAAGAAGGTGAAAAGCCTCACAAAGGAAAAAGAGGAGTGGTTGAGCGAGCGCAAGAAAATATGGAAAGCAACTAATGGATTGGAATCATTATTCGGAGGAACAGCACCTCAGCCTCGCACTCATGACTCGCCACCACTGGCGAGGAGGCATTCAACCTCAGCAGGTCCCAGCTCACACCAAGCGCAAGAAGAGCAGCCGCAACGCCAATCAATAGACATGACGCAGGTATACAAGCGGACCAAGAAGAAGAGCCAAAAGCACCGGACAGAACAAGAGCAAACACCTCAGCAGGGTCCCTCGCACGCATCCCTCGCCGATCATGACCCTGAGGAGTACTTGGACATACAGCGGTACGTCGCACTGTGCAAAGGAATAGCTCTAAGAGTGTACCCAAACCCTCATAGTTACATTCTTGAGGACATTAACGCCTCGACTGCTCACTTTTTCGGTTTTTAGATACCAAACTCCAATCCTTTGTACATACATTTTTATTTTTGTTGTTTTTCGTTTTGCTTGTCTAGACAACTCTCTCTGACTTCTATGCACACAAGGGACTGTGTGATTTAACTTTGAGGGAGGGGTCTAGAGTACTCTTACATCGTTTCTTGTGTTCTTATATTCTATTTTGCATGCATTCGTTTAGGTTGTAAAAATTCGGTTAGATTTTTCTTTGTGCATTTGATTGTTGCATTTCATGGCACTTAAGGCATAAAAAAACCATAAAAATTTGAAAATTTTTGAAAATGAAATCTGGAAAGAATATAGTGATCATGTAGTTACATCCATTTAG
Source organism: Lepidium aucheri (assembly GCA_900406435.1). Lineage (NCBI taxonomy): Eukaryota > Viridiplantae > Streptophyta > Magnoliopsida > Brassicales > Brassicaceae > Lepidium > Lepidium aucheri. The sequence continues at coordinate 9,166 of OVBA01001028.1, read as the reverse complement.
CTTTGACTTTAGGTTGCATTCACTTAGGATTCATGCATCCGTACTTGTTTTGTGAGAATGATCTTGATCATGGACAAAAACTTGTTAAGTTAGCTAAGTAACCATTGTGAATGCTCTTGATTGGTAGATAGCCGTTTTGGAAAGTTTTTGGGCAGATCATCGCCTTGGTGAACTTTGCTTGGGTTGTGTTTGGAATAGGTCTAGTTTGATTCCTTCAAAAACTGAACTTAAACTTCCAATTTAGAGCCTAGAGATGCATCAATACCTTCCTTCTTTATGTTTAGCATGATCCAAAAATGTGTGTTTGGTAAATCCCTCTCAAAAGTTAAGTGGAAATAAGGCTGCCCGCAAAGATTTTAAACCGAGTAAGTGGTAAAGGTGAAGCGGCTAGAAGGATACGTAAACCCATAGCCTTTCACGTCCGTGTATATCCGCTGCTTACTCCATATGTGGGTTGGTGAAGTAACTTGGAAGGAAACGTAAACTAGTAACCTTTCATGTTTGTGTAAACCAACTTCGAAAAAGACAAAAGGGCACATAAAAACAAAAAGAAAAAGAAAAGAAAAAGAAAAGAAAGAATGAATAATCGGGCAGCAAAATTTTAATGAGAGGGAACCATTTAAGTTGAAAAAAAATGGTCATGCTAATCTTAGGGAAGTTGAACTATGTACTTGTTGATCTCTAGTCTCTTTTGAGGACTACACCAAAAATAAATAAGGAATTAGACTTGTAACTTTAGAGACCAGCTTAGGTGATAGCAATCCATAGGTTGAATGCTTTGTTTAAAGATGATAACATTGCGGTTTCCAAAATGATAGAGTCCACGTGTGGATTACAGTTTAGCTTAAGCAAGTTGTTCGTTAGAGAAGATGTTCCCACTTTGTGTGCAGCTTTTCCATTTATGGTCATTGCACTTGCTTGAGGCCAAGCAAGATCTAAGTTTGGGGGAGCTGATGTGTGTGATTTTTGATGGTTTTAGAGTCTTATTTTTAGGTTTTTTGCACCCGTCTAGATAGATTTTCCGTTTACTTAGGTCCTTTTAGGTTTGTTTTGCTTTCTTTGCATTTTCATTAAAAGTTTGGAGTTTAATCTAGGAAAAAGAGCAGAAAAGGATCTAAAACTAGAGCTAAGGACAATTGGATCAGCTGTTAGGCAAAAAAGATTGTGCAACCTCGGATTGCTACCTCGCAGATCGCAAGACGAGGACTGCCCAGAATGCTCAAGAAAAGCTGCCTCAGTCACCAGCCTCAACCTATCTGCCGCGAGGGAAGATCAATTCGGAACAAAGCCAAAAATCTCTTCATCACAAGAATTACACTCGGACCATCCACTCAGTCTCAACCCACGAGGACCAAGACAAGAAGCACTCCTCGGTGCCCAAGCTCGCGTAAGGACTTCGAGAGCAAGACTTATAAAATTTCTGGTTGATCAAATTAAGTTGGTTTGACCATTAGGGTTATGCAAATAACCCTATAAATACCCTCTAATCACACTCTTATCAATCATCTGATGTTTTAGCTGAAAACTCTCTATATCTTTTATTGCTTTTATAATTAGCTTTGTGTAAGGTACTCTTATGATTATTGCTCTTTAATTTATGCTTGAAATTTATATGATTTAAGTTTATCTTGTTCTTCATCTTTACTTTCTGCAATTTAATTTAAGTTCCTTTATGTTTATGCAATCTAGATCATCCTTACTCCTCCGCCCTCACGCAATAAGGCGCAAGTAGATCCGTTTGGATCTCGAGGATAGGGCAATCGGAGGTGAATCCATTGATTCCCTTGCCATTCTAGCCATGATATGAACTCCGATCTCATTTAACTAGGCCAAGCTTAATGTTGATCTTTCCTTGATCAAGAGATATCTGGTTTGGGCTGTGACCTAAGGCTAGTGCCGATGGGAGCGGAGACCAAGTGCCTTGTTAGTGATGGCTTGATCCGCGGAAGAGAGATCTAGCATGTGGGTCGGTTGTTAGACGAGTTGGGCTTAGCTTAATGCTTTTGGTTCAGCCAGATCGTGGCGAGAGCCGTAATGGATCAGCCGATCCGGATAGGGGTCTTCATCACGAGAGCTGGTCAATCTAATCTTGTCCCGGCCTAGAGATCGCTCAAAAGAGTCCGGCGAGTTGGGATCAGCGAGTTTATCGCCGATCGACCTTCCTATCCTCTAGATCCTTGCCTTTAATTTAATTTTCATCTTATTGCAATTTTGTGCTCTGTTTTTATGCTATTTCTCTGTTTTAGTCATTTCCATTCTGTTTTATTTTTGTCGTTTTGTGTATTTTGTCCGATTCTCTAGTTTTCAAGCTCATCTAAATATCATGACCTATCATTGTGATAGAATGGTAGGTTACTTGGACTAGGATCTAGTATTAGATAGGTTGTTTACAAGCATCTCTGAGTATTTGGTTCGACAATTCTCATCTACTTACCATTATGCTCAATTGATTTGATTGAAGAACAATAAAAACTCTTTTATCACCTGCAAATCAAAACTGATGTTCTCCTCCTTTTCTACCTTGTCATCTTCAACTTCTATGGCTGTATCCTTCTTGGATGGCTTTCTCATAGGGGGTTTCAGGTGCTTACCACTCCTTAATGCCAAAGCATTGCATTCCTGCTGATGGGAAGATGATTCATCCATTTGTTGCACCTTAGCAATGACATAGTCATACTTTAAACTAAATTATGTGTACAACCTATCCATCCTTGTATTTATCTCAGACGTGGAGTAATGTTATGCCTGAATGAGCTGCTGTAACATGGTTTTTAATCTCATCCTGACCATTATCTGAAGAATTCTTTAGTGTAGAAAGTAGATTAGGCGATGAACAAAAGTTGTTGGGTATCAATGTTGAATCCAAAAATTATGTATCCATTTTACTTGTATCTCACAGTGATGCACAACCGTTCTCTTTCTTACTCTACTTGTTGTAATGAATTCATCTAACTTCTCACTTATCCCATCGATCTTTTGTGATCGAAAACTCTCTGATTCATCATCGCTAGGAGGTTCCTTAACCATGCTTAGACAACTTGAACTTGCAGCCAGATTGTTGATCAAAGCATAGGCGTCTTCTGTTGTATTGGTCATGAAATCTCCCTTGCTTGCTGTATTCAGTAATCTTCTATACTCCCAGTTTACACCTCCACAGAAGAATATCAAAAGCTGCTCGTCAATGAACCCATGATGAGGACAATCTCTCTTGTATCCCTTGAATCGTTCCCAAGCATCACTAAACGATTCACCTTCATGTTGTTGGAAGTAAGAAAGCTGATTTCTGAGCTGTTGGGTTTTGGCTTTAGTGAAGAAGTGATCTAAGAAAGCATCTCTAATCTCATCCCAAGAAGTCAATGAAGCCGGAGGAAGAGACTTGATCCACCTCAAACCTTTAACTTCCAACGAGAACATGAAGAGCTTGCACTTGGCATAATCCTCAGGGATTCCACTTTGTGTTGTGGTGCTGCAAATTTCTTCGAAATTCTCTATGTGATCCATCGGATTTTCAGCTGGAAAACCATGGAAAGGAAACTGCTTAATCAATTTAATCAACTATGGGTTCAACTCATAAGTAACCCCATGTAATGGATGTATAGAAATTGCTGATCGATTCTAGTAATGGACATGAGGATATCAACTTCCCCTATAGCTCGGTGCTGAGCGTTAGCATCTCTCTCTTTTCAGCTCTTCTATCTCTCTCAATAACCTTTCCCCAATAGCCTTCTGATCATGGTCCTGTTGACCAGCCGCGACATCCTCTGGATCCTCCATAAGAGTCATATCTTGAAAGCAAAAACAAAGAAACAAAAACAAAAACAGACGTAAATAAAAAGTGACTTAGACTAAAACTCAATCGTGAATCAAAAGGCAAGAATATTGGTCCCAACAGCAGCGCCAAAAACTATGAGTATTAGGTTTTAACCATAAGCTATCTACTTCAAGTGCACAGAAAATCAAGTAGTAATCTAGGGATCGTATCCACAAGGACCAATTTATCACACTATCAATTCTAAAACTGAATTAGAGCTAAGACAACTGAATGGTTGTTGGTAACTAAATCTAAAACTGAATTAACGATTAACAAAAATTACTAAAGCACCAAGCTTATTGAATTCATCAGGAAATAAGGAATTCGAATCAGGAAACTATTCAGAAAACATTCATTCAACAATCTCGACATCAGACATAAATTTATAACCAACCCACTCTTGTGGCATCGATCACTATATCTAGCAACCTAGTGCTCCTAACTTTCGTTGGTACCAGGAAACTAATATGCATTATTGTTCACGTCTTATAAGTCCACAATCAACCTATACATCAGCTATCGCGGTGTAGGATTGATTGCTCATCTAAAGAGGATCCAATTCCCTAACACGCTTTTGGAATGTTAGGTAATCTAAGTTCATAGATTAGTTAGCTACTCTAATCTAAGCCTTAAGTATATCAATTAGCTGGAGAACACATCAAGCAATTCCTACTTTTTCCTAATTCATAAATTCCCTGCAGTCCTAGAAAATCCTAAACTTGATTGGGTAACTACTCAGACATGATGAATAAGAAAATCAAATTGCAAATTGTATTGAAAAGCATAAAAGTAAATTATAATGAAATAAGAGGGTTCAGGATTCTTTTCCAATGGTGTAAGGATCAAAATCTCTCTCCCAAAATCTCAAATACAGGTTGTTCTTTCGTAATGAGTCTCCCTCTAAAACATAATAAAAATTGGTCTTATATAGTTCCTAAAGACGTAGGTGTAAAAATAGGAAAATTAGGTTTTTCCTTGTCAACTTCGCTGATCGATCGATCAAGGCCAATCACTCGATCTCTAATAAGTGTTGGTCGATCAGTAGGTCGAATGCATTCCTTGCTGGACAAACAAGGATCGATCGATCAATTATATGGTGATCGATCGATCTAGACTTTGAATATCCACGTATTGCTCTAATTCATCATCGATCAAGTTTTAAAGGTATAATCCAAATTTTAACCTGTTTTCCACCTGAAAATACTCTATAAAGAAAAAAAAATCTGAAAATATACGAATTAATGAGCTTTAAACCAATAAAAGGAGGAATATCAGACACCTCAATAAGTCTCAATATGGAAACTTGCCACTTCCCACTAAAGATGCTTATGAAAATATGTGTCTTAACCAACGCCGGGATCTTATAACTCCAGATCATGCTTCCTTTGAGGATGCTTCTGCTGCGACTACTAGATGGCACAACCTAGCACAGATTGAAGAACAGTTTTTAGACAGAAATCTCAAATAAAATGGTCGCAAGCTGGGAACCAGAGCATAACTTTTTTATCACCGGACTGCCCAGAATAAAGTAGCTCGTGAATCCATCATGACTCGAAGAAATTCTCAAGGGGATATCTTGAGATTATGAAGTATTTTGGGATTATCTTAGGCCTCTATATAAATCAAGAAAAATTGTCTCTCTATTTAGGTTGTAAAACTAAACCTTAGGTTTAATACTTAGCCTTGTCATTGGGGAAACTTCCGAACAAATATCTAGGGCTCCCTTTTTTGACAAAATCTTTTGCAAAGTCAGAGTATGCTCCTCTAATTGAAAAGGAAAAGAAACAAATTCTGGGTTAGATGACGAAAACTCTTTCTTTTACAGGATAATTCAAACTGATCAAGTCAGTAATAACAAGCACAAATTTTTCTTGTGTCGCCTTCCAACTTCCAATTTGTTTCTTAAAAGAGATCAAAAGTTTGTGTGATTTTCTCTAGTCTGGAAATCCAAATTATACTACTAAAGCTAAAGTTTCTTGGACTAATCTATGCCTTCCTTGTGAAGAAAGTGGACTCAGACTTCGACTTCTTAAGGATTCTTCTCGAGTTTTTGCTTTGCATCTCATCATGGGACTTCTCTCTTCGCATAAGTCTTTTTGGGTGCAACGGACTAGATGGTACCTTCATAAATTCAGTTCATTATGGGATGTAAAAGATGGGACAATGGTATCCTAGATCTAGATAAAACTCTTAAAGCTCCAAAATCTTTGCGCTCATTTTCCCCGTGTGAAGCTTAGTAATGGCAAGTTCACTTTTTCTGGTTTGATAGGAGGCTACCAGATGGAAGACTTATTGATATTATAGGGGAAGTTGGTATTCGATAATTTGGAATATTGCGTAGTGCATCAGTTGCTGATAATATATCTGCTGACTCTTGGAGACATAGGGCTCATCACTGTAGACACAAAATGTAATTCCTAACATTCAAGCGGTATTGAATGATAATTCTCGCAGTGGTGATGATATGGTTCTCTGGCACCATGTGGAGGATGTCTTCATCGAATCATTCTCGGCATCAAATACTTGGCATCAGATTCGAGTGTAGGGGACAAAGGTCTTGTGGAGCAAGGTTATCTGGTTCTTGCAAGGCATTCCTTGATTCTCCTTTATCTTGTGGCTTGCAGTCAAGGACAAGCTAGCCATAGGTGATATACCTAATTTTTATCGGTTTTGAGCTCACTAATTTGAATGTTTTCAGATTGATTATCTGTATCTTAGAGTCTTTTCAGGTACAAAACAAGTTTATTTTGGATTATACACGCAGAGCAAGGCTTAGGATGAATCGGAGTAGTTTCTGGAGTTTTCAGCAGTAGATTGGAGATCGAGCGATCAACCCCTTGATTTATCGATCACTATCCCATTGAGAGTTACGCTCGACCCGTCGATAAACCTACATTCCAACGATCGATTGATCACCACCCCATATAGAGCTGCGCGCGATTCGACTATCGAACAAGACTTTGAGAGATCGAGCAATCAACGCAGATTGATCAATCAACTCCTTGATCGATCGATCCTCGAACCTGCAAAGAAAAAAATCTAATTTTCCAGTTTTGCACCTGCGTTTTGAGGATCATATAAATTGTTATTTTTCACTTTTAGAAAGACACACAGAGTTATTTTTCATCTCAGAGAGTATTTTGTAAGCAGGGAGAAGAATTCCATCATACTTTTGAGAAGATTTCGAAACCTTTTTACTTAATATAATCGATTTTCATGTTCTTCTTCGTCATGCCTTCAATTTCTTGTTTAATCATGTCTGAGTAGTTACCTAATCAGGTTTAGGGTTTCTAGGGATTTAGAAATCAATGATTGGGGATTGATTAGGATTCGATCCATAGAATTCTCCATATATGCTTGTGTGTAATGCTTGGATTAGCTTGATTACCTAACCTATGATCTTAGGTTGTTTTACATTCCAAAAGCTTGTAGAATTCCTGAACTAGCATTGATGAGCAATTGAATCTAACCAACGATAGTTGATCGTTACGATTAATTGTGGATAATTGAATCTGTTTGTTAAGGCCTATCTAGAATCTGGAACCAACGATACTTAGGATCTCTAGGTTCTTAGATAGAGTGAAAAATACCATGATAGTGGATTTGTCAAACTTATACGTTCAAGTCGAGAATGGTGATTATTTGTTCATGAGTATTTTCCCTGATTGATTCTTATTTCTTGATGAATACTTGATGCCCGATGCTTTTTATTATATTTGCAAACCGTTTAAGTTATTAGTTTTCGTTCTGACTATTCTATTGGTATAGCTTGAATTAGAATATTGAGAAATTAAAAGTGCAAACTTGCTTCTTCGTGGATTCGATCCCTAAGTACTACTACTTCATTGTTGTGCACTTGCAGTAGATTCAAAGGGTTAAAACTTTGTGACATCAAGTTTTTGTCGTTGTTTCCGGAGAACCAATTGGTTGCCTTTTGATTGAGATTCGATTTCTAGTATATACTCTTTTACTTACGTTTTTCTTTTGTGTTTTGTTTTTTTTCTTTGATGTTTATCAGCAGAAGAAGTCAGGGTTCAGAAAATCTACTCGTTTTTGACAACGAGCAACTTGCTAGAGTGGAAAAGAAAACCGTCAAGCAAAAGCAATGAATCAAGGTAACCAGTAGATTCCACAGGATCCTGAGACTCAGAACACTATTTAGGGAGACCAGAATGTTCAACAAACAGTTGAGCAGTTGTTGAGGGATTTAGCTATGCTTAGGAACCAGCAGGAACAGCCTCAATGCCGAGCTATAGGTGATATGGATACACCTCACACTTACTACCAGAATAAATTTGCTATTCAACCTCCACCTATCTAGAGGCAAGACTATGAGATCAAGCCTCAACTGATGGGTTAGTGAAACAATATGTCTTCAATGGTCTCTAGGGAGAGAATCCGATGGATTACATTGAGAATTTTGAGGATATGTACAGCACTTCGAGTTTGAATGGAGTCCCTACAGACTATGTGAAGTGTAAGTTTTTTCATCATTCACGTTCTGATAAAGCTTCTAGATGGTTGTGATCTTTGTCTCCAGGTTAACTCACCACGTGGGAAGACGTTAGGGCTGCCTTCTTGGATCAATTCTACACCAAGTCCAAGACTGCAAATTTGAGAAGCAAGATTTTAGTGTTTCAGCAATGTTCTGGTGAGTCTTTGAATGAAGCTTGGGAGCGATTCAAGGAATACCAACGAGACTGCCCAAATCATGGGTATTCGGATGAGTAGTTGTTGAACACCTTCTATGGTGGTATCGATTGGGAGTACAAGAACTCTTTGAATGCAGCAAGTTATGGAGACTTCATGACTAACACGAGGGATGAAGCTTTTACCCTCATCGACAACTTGGCTACGAGTTCAGAGAATCATTGTCCACAGTATGGCCAAGGAAGGAAGGTCATCAGTGTAGAGATACAGAGGATCGATGAGATTGCTGAGAAACTTGATATGCTTATCAAGGCAAATCAAGGTGGTCAAAGAGGTGTGCATTAGCTGGATGACAGTATGAAAGTGGCGCAGATTCAGGATGATTTCGAGATGTCGAATAAGTAGAAGGAAGTCGAGTATGTGAACTGGCAGAAGAGGGGCTAGAATCCTAACTACCTCTCTTACAGGAGAACTAATGTAGAGAACCCCTTGAATGTTGTGTTTCCAGCTCCACTTATGCCTCAGGGATCGCCTTTTCAGCCGTTTGTGAAAGGTTCTGGTACATGCACGAGCTCAACACCAAGGTAGACAGTATGTATAATGATCTGAACAACAAGTTTGAGTCGGTTTTTGTAGATCTGAAGAAGCTGGACACTTGATGAGTGTGATTTTTAATGGTTTTAGAGCACCATTTTAGGTTGTTTT
>OVBA01001027.1:0-50524 GCA_900406435.1 Lepidium aucheri | reverse complement strand
GACTTCAATAGCTTCCACTAGTAAGGCTTCATGGTCGATGTCCACATCAGTAGGAGGAGAGTTAGAACTGATGAAAATCAACAAAACCGTGCTCCTAGTGGACTTAAACTCAAGATTCTCGTTTTTCATGGTAAGAGTGATCCGGATATCTACATTGAGTGGGAGAAGAAGATGGAACTTGTGTTCAATTGTCAATATTATTCAGAGGAAAGCAAGGTCCGTTCTGCAGCCACAAAATTCTATGACTATTCTCTTAGATGGTGGGATCAATTTGTGACAACAAGAAACAAGAACAAAGAGCTTCCCATCCGTAGCTGGAAGAAGATGAAGCAACTACTCGAGAAGAGGTTTGTTTCCAGACACTATCATAGAGAGCTACACACAAAGTTGAGAAATCTGAATTAAGGGTCTAAAACCGTAGAAGATTATTATCAAGAATTAGAGACATTGATGTTGCGGGCTGATGTTAAAGAAAGTAGTGACACAACCAAGATGTATCCACACAAAAGGTTTCGACGCAACCAAGATCAACCATGTTTTGCGGTACAAGAAACAGACATGTTCTTAGAAACAACGAAATTGCTTTGCACCAAAACATCGTTGTCATCTTCTTCTGTACCCTTGCCATTGTTATTACTTCCTGGAAGTGACTTGGACAGTGGCTTTTTCCACGCTGTCGTTGACATATCTTTCAGTAACATCAAACTATAAAGGGTTGTGTCACTCTATCTGGGACATACATGATTAAAACGTCTGAAACGGTTCCGTTGCTAACTTTTATGCCACACGTCCTGTGATGATTTGCCTGCATGTACTAGATTAACCATCGGTTTAGAAGAGAGGTATTCCGAGATTTAAAAACAAAAACAAAAAAAAGGATTTACATACATTCACATAGACGTGGATATACAAAAGATTTACAATTTACTCTGATAGACATAAAAGTACATAAGCAAATTTATTAATCAGTTCCATCAAACATAGTCTAGGTGGGACAGGCTTAGAACGTTTGGATTTGAATACACAGACCCAAAAAAACAACAGTGAAAGAAATTTTGTAGACCGTGACAACCCTTTAGAGCAGCGCGGATCCATAGAAGACCGCTTTCGCAGGACCAGTCATGTAGATATGGTTGTCTTCCTGTTTCCACTCTATCTCCAATGGTCCGCCTGGTAGACCCACCGTACATTTCTGTTCCACCATGACCAATTGAATTTGAAGAGTTCGAAGTCATTGTATATATATACAGTCTCATGCAACTACTATTAAGCTTATGACGATCTTGTTAATGTAAACATATGCGTCTTGTCACATCCCTTTCAAGGTAAACCCAAGAGAAGTCGGATAGAGTAAAAACCCAATGTAAGATCTGAAATGTACTAGTGTTTGCAAAACTATATCTAGTTTTTTTTTGTTCTAAAATGCTAAACTTACCCTGTCGGCTCGACCTTCAAGGACTGCCGCAACGACGAGAGCGCAAGCCCCAGTTCCACAGGCCAAAGTTGCTCCTGCAGTTTTAGGTATGCTTATGCATTATGCATATGAAGATACAGAGACTGCTGATAATCAAAAAAGTAAGAAACAGTTTCCAGCGTTTGGAGGAATGAGCTGACCTGCTCCGCGCTCCCACACACGCATTTTCAAATGCGAACGTGATAATACTTCAACAAATTCTGCATACAAACACAAAGAATTGTAATACAGCTTAAAGGATATTAATCCAAATATGATTGAAAAATCTTTCGTATCTAAGGATATTAATCCAAATATGATAGAAAAATATTTCGTATCTTCCATGGAAATCTGGATATGCCTGCACATGAATTCCCACGAACCTGTGTTAGTTCGAGCTGGGAACATTTCATGATGCTCGAACTTTGGACCAATCTCGGGCAAGTTCAGATCATCAACTATCAAATTCTGGTTAACGCAGAGAAAAATTATAAACCGTGAGAATTTCCATGTGTCAATGAATACTAGAAAGTGATATCCAGCAAGCAAACACGCACCGGTCCACCCTTTTTACCAAATGTGATACAGTGAGGATTGCCCATACTAACACACGTCACATCCCAGCTTACTCCATCAACAACTAACTCTGCCTGAACAACAGCTTCACCTTTGTTTCCTGGCAACTTCGTGGGCACATCTTCTGCTTTGAGAACAGGTATGCCCATGTCAACCTTAACCTGTACCCATATCAATCACAAAGCAGTAAACAACTTGAAAACGACAAGAAACGAAAGACAAAAATCCAAGCTTTACCTTATTCGTCATCATGGATATAAACTAAACCTAATACGAGTTCAATCCAAATAACTTACCTGTCCGTCATATTGAATTTCTGGAACAATCAGACCAGCACCGGTATGTATTGTAAAACTACAGAACGAATAAAAAGACATTAGAGATATTATGGCAAGCATGACTAAATCCGGAACTCTCAACAGATATAGATACCTATGTTTCCCCTGCAAATTCTCAAGCTCAGCAATGAACCTGGCAAAGCATCGAACCCCATTTCCGCACATCTACAGGAACACAAACCATAAGCCAATGACTTTCGAACACAACAACAATCTCAGAGACATATCAACTAAAAATTAACAGACATTATTATTGAAAGCTCACCTCTGGTTCACTACCATCGGAATTGAATATTCGCATGGTGTAATCAGTACCATTAACTCCTTGCATTGCAAAGATCACTCCATCGGCACCAACACCGAAGTTCCGATTACACAGCTTCACCGCCTGCTCTCGAGTAATATAAGGTTGCGATGAGTCTCTGTTATCGACCTACAAAACCCAATTTCGAAACTGACGTTTTGTAAGAATTCGATACATTTCGGTCAAATTTCATTCTTTTCCCAAATCGAAATGTCAAAGGAGAAAAACGTACCAAAATGAAGTCATTGCCGAGGCCATGGTATTTCACAAAATGAAGAACTCCGGTTTCCCTTTTACCGAGCGCCGCCGGATAGAATTTCTCAGCAGTGACGGCGTCCATTGTAGCTCGTGCAGACACGCGAAATTTAGGGCTCTTTAAGCAAGATTCTTTCTCGAAGAAACCAAAAGAAAGAGAAGAGACGGATCCTAGCTTCCTGGAGAACGCAGACGACAGTTGGCGTGATTGTGGCGCGACGGAGACACTGCTAGTGGCGGCTATCTCCATGGCTGCTTCAGATTTTTGCTTGTTCAACGACTCTCCTTCATTAAGAAAGACTGAAAAAACAACGTCCTGTTGTTTTGAATTTTAATAGCTGAACCCCTCGTCGTTTCTTGCTCTAAACATAATTAACATCATGTTGTTCTTTTTTTTTTTTTGGTCTTAACTATATACATTAAAACTGAATCAGAAATGGATCCAAGTGATATCAAACTTTTGAATTCAGCAATATCAAACTCTTGGTGGTCTAATTCAGAGACCTCTAAAAGTATACATTGGAAAAAATAGAAAAAACTTTGTAAACCAAAGTCAGAAGGTAGATTAGATTTTAGAGCTCTAGAGGAATTTAACTCTGCACTTCTAGCTAAATAACTATAGCGATTAATTGATTTTTCTGACTCTCTATTTGCAAAAGTGATGAAAGAACAATATTATAAGGACCTATCGGCAAAGATGGCAGCAGATCCGTCTTACGGTTGGCGGAGTATAGCCTCAGGTCGATCGTTAGTCTCCAAGGGTATTATCCGGGAAATTAGTGATGGCAAAACTAATAAGGTCTGAAAAAAATCCATGGATCTCGGATTTCTTTCCTTGTCTTGCAATCAATATGACATTTAATTTGTTTCTTGATTTGACTGTTGACCAATTCATAGTCCATAGGTCCGAGATATGGAAGGAAATTTTAGTTTATCAATATTTTGAACCTGTTGATGTCCAACAAATTCTGGGTATTCCTATTTCTCGAAGACAACTGTCGGATTATTGGGGTTGCTATAATCCGACAGTTGATAATCACTTAAATCTAGTTATCAAACTGAAGAATCCTTTTCATTACTAGAGGTTGGACAATTCGGCCCAAACTTTCTGGCTTTGCACAACAAAATTTGGAAACTTAAATGTCCTAATAAAATACAACATTTTCTTTAGCAAGTTTTACCAAGTTGTACTGCAGTTAAACAAAATTTGAGACAAAGGGGTATAAATTGTGATACACACTGCTTTCGTTATGGTCAAAATAATGAAACAATTAATTATATTTTTCCAGGCTAGTCGATATGGTATAATCTTGACTACTTATTCTAGCAAATACTTGATCAAGACAAATTCAAGATTTTTCCATGGATTATCTGGAATATTTGGAAAGCACGAAATGATCATTGCTTTTCAAATAGCGACACTGATCCTCGCAACATAATTCTTCAAGCAAAAGCTGACTATAAAGAATGGTCCATGGCTCGTAATGAACTCAAGGAATTTAAAACTCATTCTGTAGTTCATACCGCTTATAAGAAGTCCTTATTAGCTTTTCCATCCACATCTAATCAAAGCTTCACATGCTACAAATGTCTTGTGGACGCTTCGTGGAAAAACATGGACCTTAAAACATGTTTAGGTTGGTTCTATTTTCTAGATTCGGTGGAAGGAACATGCATGGGGACTTGGAGTGTCAATCAGAGTCTTTCAATCCTACATTCAAAGATCAAAATTGATCTTTAGACGATAAAGTCCCTCTTGACACTACATATAACAAAAGCGGAGATATCGACAGATTGTGTGACGATTTTGAAGATTTACAATTGTCCAAAAGAGTGGCTGGCCTTTTTTCCCCACCAAGAGGAGTTTGCACGGTTAAGTTCTTTTTTTCCTTTTATCTCGCTCTCTGTTATTCCCAGAATTTTGAACCATAAAATTGATGCTCTTACTTGTTATGTCAGAGAGAGCTTATGGTTCATGATGTTATTTAACCATGTTTTGATTATTCTATTATAATATGTCGTTTACCAAAAAAGAAATGGTTCCAAGTGACCGATATATTGTTCACCAACGTAATGTTTCTCGGTAAGTTTCGAGCCCTCATAGCTCGGGAATCGTACTTGTAATTCAAAGTATGTGGAAGAAATGATAATAAGACCACCTCAAAATCGTTTTTGAGTCTGAAGAAATCTCAAGATATGGTGAGAAAGCTGGCCACGCTGATGGGTCATCCACCATCTTCACCACTTCCGAACAATCTACTAGAAACTCCACTTCCCTCAGATGAAGAGAACTAAGGCATGTCATGGCCCATAAAAGAGCCTCTAATTCTGCATGTAGGGGGTAAAACTTTTTCGGAAATATTTTGTTCTCATATTCACTTCAGCGTCAGCAAACGAAAAAAGATACCATCCTAAGTCTGTGTATATCTCTGATTCTTTCCAAGGAGCGTCCACCATGCTTTTATGTCCTGAAAATTTTGATATTACCATCAGCAGAATAAAAAATTATTCCTCCTTTAGAGTACAACAAAGCGCCACCGTTCTTGACTTTTGTAGGTATGTCTTGCTGAACTGTCACCCAAGCTTCTGTTTCTGCTTCAGTTTGCTAAACTAGGTCTTGGGAATTTTGGATCTTAGCTGCGAAAAATTTCTATTTTTTACTTTCCAGATGAACTAAACGATTCATGAAAACTAATGTATCCATCAGTTTTGGGGATTCACCTAGAATAAATAGTCAATATTTTCATTGTTCTTTAGAGCACCATTATCAATAGTTTCTTAAGGGTTTCTTAACTTATTTTATTATTAAGTTTAAGAAACTCTTATGAAAGTTTCTTATTGAAGAGACTCTCTTAATGAGTCTCTAAACTTATTTTATTATTAAAAAACTTATTCTCTCTCATATTTTTACTCTCTCTCCTCTTTTTTACTCTCTCTCATCTTTTGTTACTTTCTCTCATCTTTTCACTTTCTGTCCTCTTTTTACTCTCTCTCCTCTTTTTTATTCTCTCTCCTCTTTTTACCCTCTCTCTTTTTTACTCTCTCTCCTCTTTTTTAATCTCTCACATCTTTTGACTCTTTCTCCTCTTTTTACTCTTTCTCATCTTTTTACTCTCTCTCTTCTTTTTACTTTCTCTCATCTTTTTAGTCTCTCTCCTCTTTTTTACTTTGTCTCATCTTTTCACTCTCTCCTCTTTTTTACTCTCTCCTGTTTTTAGTCTCTCTCATCTTTTTAGTCTATCTCTTCTTTTTCATTATATCTCATTTTTTCACTCTCTCTCCTCTTTTTTTACTCTCTCTCCTCTTTTTTTACTCTCTCTCCTCTTTTTTACTCTCTCTCGTCTTTTTTACTCTCTCTCCTCTTTTCCATTCACTCTTCTTTTTTTTACTCTGTCTCATCTTTTTACTCTCTCTCCTCTTTTTAGTCTCTCTCATATTTTTAGTCTCTCTCCTCTTTTTTACTTTGTCTCATCTTTTCACTCTCTCTCCTCTTTTTTACTCTCTCCTCTTTTTAGTCTCTCTCATCTTTTTAGTCTCTCTCATCTTTTTAGTCTCTCTCCTCTTTTTCATTCTCTCTCATCTTTTCACTCTCTCTCCTCTTTTTTACTCTCACTCCTCTTTTTTACTCTCTCTCCTCTTTTCACTCTCTCTTCTCTTTTTTACTTTGTCTCATCTTTTTACTTTCTCTCCTCTTTTTAGTCTCTCTCATCTTTTTAGTCTCTCTCCTCTTTTTTACTTTGTCTCATCTTTTCACTCTCTCTGCTTTTTTACTCTCTCCTGTTTTTAGTCTCTCTCATCTTTTTAGTCTATCTCTTCTTTTTCATTATATCTCATTTTTTTACTCTCTCTCCTCTTTTTTTACTCTCTCTCCTCTTTTTTACTCTCTCTCGTCTTTTTTACTCTCTCTCCTCTTTTCCATTCACTCTTCTTTTTTTTACTCTGTCTCATCTTTTTACTCTCTCTCCTCTTTTTAGTCTCTCTCATATTTTTAGTCTCTCTCCTCTTTTTTACTTTGTCTCATCTTTTCACTCTCTCTCCTCTTTTTTACTCTCTCCTCTTTTTAGTCTCTCTCATCTTTTTAGTCTCTCTCATCTTTTTAGTCTCTCTCCTCTTTTTCATTCTCTCTCATCTTTTCACTCTCTCTCCTCTTTTTTACTCTCACTCCTCTTTTTTACTCTCTCTCCTCTTTTCACTCTCTCTTCTCTTTTTTACTTTGTCTCATCTTTTTACTTTCTCTCCTCTTTTTAGTCTCTCTCATCTTTTTAGTCTCTCTCCTCTTTTTTACTTTGTCTCATCTTTTCACTCTCTCTCCTCTTTTTTACTCTCTCCTCTTTTTAGTCTCTCTCATCTTTTTAGTCTCTCTCATCTTTTTAGTCTCTCTCCTCTTTTTCATTCTCTCTCATCTTTTCACTCTCTCTCCTCTTTTTTACTCTCACTCCTCTTTTTTACTCTCTCTCCTCTTTTCACTCTCTCTTCTCTTTTTTACTTTGTCTCATCTTTTTACTTTCTCTCCTCTTTTTAGTCTCTCTCATCTTTTTAGTCTCTCTCCTCTTTTTTACTTTGTCTCATCTTTTCACTCTCTCTGTTCTTTTTTACACTCTCTCCTTTTTTTATTCTCTCTCATCTTTTTAGTCTCTCTCATCTTTTTCACTCTGTCTCATCTTTTCACTCTCTCTCTCCTCTTTTTTTACTCTCTCTCCTCTTTTTACTCTCTCTCTCCTCTTTTTAGTCTCTCTCCTCTTTTTAGTCTCTCTCCTCTTTTTTACTCTGTCTCATATTTTCACTATCTTTGCTCTTTTTTACTTTCTCTCATCTTTTTCACTCTCTCCTCTTTTTACCCTCTCTCCGTTTTTACTCTCTCTCCTCTTTTCTACTCTCTCTCCTCTCTCATCTTTTGACTTTTTCTCCTCTTTTTACTCTCTCTCATTTTTTTACTCTTTCTTCTTTTTTTTGTTCTTAAGAACCCCACTTTTAAAACTCCCCATTAATCATACATAAAAATTACCCACAAAAATATAACTTTTAACACTAAAAACCTTACCTTAAGATACCTTTAATAATGTTCTCTTAGTCCACGGGAATTTAATGAAAAGGCCCTGATAAAAAGCCCATTAAGAAGTCTCTCTCTCCCTCTCTCTCCTCTCTATTTCTTTGTCTCTCTCTTTGAGTCTTTTTCGCTGTTAAATATTTTCTCCTGACATTTTTTTTTTCTAATTGAGTGAAAGATAGATGCAATTTGTCTACTCCGATCTGAATCCTCGCAATCAATTTTCGGCAGTGATCAATTATCGTTTAAATTAATCTGTGAGAGAAAATTTGGGTTAGTTTATTTGCGACATTACTTCTGCTTCTTCTTTTTTTCTGTTACTTTTCCCACCTTTTGTAGATAGATCCCCCAAATCGAAGATTATTAGGGTTTCGAATTTTGCTATCTTATACCCTAATTTGATTCAAATTCACCCACAATGATCTCTTTGTTAATATCTATGTTTTTGCATTTCAGCTCTGGATTTGCATTTATAACTCTCGGTATGCAAAGCAGTGTGCATCGTGATAAAGCTAACTCGATCGCGATGATCTTGGAAACTCAGCGAAATGTTGAATTCCCCAATAGGATCGTCGATAAGCGTCCCAGGAAACGGCCGCGATTGGCATGGCATGCTGCGCCTCTTCTTCCTCCTCCTCCACCCACGGTAAAGAATTGTTCAAAAAACTTTTTCTTTTTTATTTTCATTTCTCTTATTCCTTTGCAATTTGATATTACTCATTGTCCTGTGTTTTCGATATTAGACGATACTATGAATTCTGTTAGCTACTTAAGAAGTTTTTTTTTCCATGTGTGCTTGAGCTAAAGTAGATGATGTTGTTATGGAAAATTTGAGCTGGTGTTGTTTCTTTTTCAGGTATTTCATCCTCCGTTGTACTATGGCCCAGATTTTTCGAGTGGAGTGATTCCCAGTTTTGTTCACCCAAACATGTTCTATAATGGCCTTCCTCGGCCGGGCTCTCCTCCCTGGAGGCCAGATGATAAAGACGGCCATTATGTCTTTGTGGTTGGAGATACTTTGACTCCACGATGTGAGTCTTTTGTCACAGAGTTTCGAAATCTTATCTGTTTCACCGACTTTATCATGGATGTTAACTACGTTGCACTGACATGCGTCTTCTATTGTGCGTGCAGATCAAATTCTCAGCAAAATGGGTGAAGGTTGGTTTTCTCTTGCTTAACGCTATATAATCCTTGTTATTAGTTATAGCCTGTTTTTCAGTTCAATACTCGTGCTCTAGTTTAGTAGGGTTCCCTTGTACCAAAGTATAGGTGAAATATGCTTTTTTAGTGGCAATTATCTTTTGGAGAAAATTGGTAATTTCATAATCCAGTGGATTATGTTTTGGCAGGTACATTTGGACAAGTATTGGAATGTTTTGATAATAAAAACAAAGAAGTGGTGGCTATCAAAGTTATACGGTCCATAAACAAGTATCGTGAAGCTGCCATGATAGAAATTGACGTGTTGCAAAGGCTTACAAGGCATGATGTTGGTGGCTCTCGGTAAGAATATTTCTTTCCTCTTAGTAATTCTTGGCTAGTGTTAAGTGTTTGCATTTTGGTATAAGCTTTTCAATTCCTTGCAGTTGTGTGCAAATACGGAATTGGTTTGACTATCGTAATCATATTTGTATTGTAAGTACTGTTACCTTTATTTGATAAGTTTGAGGGAAAAATACAATTTTCCTCATGTTCAAATATTGTGAGAGTTAAAAGAACTTGCGGATGGGTTTAAATGGTTTCAACAGGTATTTGAGAAGCTTGGACCAAGCTTATATGATTTTCTCCGCAAAAACAGTTACCGTTCATTTCCCATTGACCTTGTTCGGGAGCTTGGCAGACAACTGTTGGAGTCTGTAGCATGTGTGTGGACTATCTTTGACCCATTCTTCTATATAGTAGTCCATTAGTGCCATAAATCAGTTTTTTTTTTGGAACTTTTTGATACAAGTCCTAGGCATTAATAGTTATTATTTTATGAATCTGTTTTGATACTGCATTTTCCATGGAACCAAATTGCTCTGGACAGTTATTACTTGAGACTTTGTTAACTACTTTACTCAGACTTTGCTCATTTTGTTCCGACAGATATGCATGACTTACGGCTGATTCACACGGATTTGAAGCCGGAGAACATTCTTCTGGTATCGTCTGAATATATTAAAATACCTGATTATAAGGTGAATAACCGAAGCCTTTTCAAGCTGGATTCAATTAAGTTCATGGCTTATATGATACCCATCCATGAAGGAATTTGTAAAACTTGAGGTGGTTGACCTTTTGCTTTTGTGGTCATGACTATCTAGTTTCTATCACGACCTACGAAAGATGGGTCATACTTCAAGAATCTTCCCAAGTCAAGTGCCATCAAGCTCATTGATTTTGGAAGTACAACGTTTGAACATCAAGACCATAACTACATTGTATCCACAAGGCATTACCGCGCACCAGAAGTTATCCTAGGTAAACTTTTATGACTTTGACACATCTATGTAGATGATTGTTTATTATATAGTCGCTGTATTTAAGATTTTGGAACTTATCACAGGGGTTGGATGGAACTATCCATGTGATCTGTGGAGTATTGGATGCATACTTGTTGAACTATGTTCGGTGAGTGACTTTCTGTTTGCATGTTATTCGGCACACCAGGATTCATCTCACCATGTCTCTGTAAATGTTACTTCTGTATAAAACTTGCAGGGAGAGGCGCTTTTCCAGACGCATGAAAACTTGGAGCATTTGGCCATGATGGAAAGGGTCCTAGGACCATTACCGCCTCATATGGTACTCAGAGCCGAGTAAGAAAAACAAGATCATCCTATTAACAGCATCAGATACCAGCAGAAAATATGTGTGATTTTGTAGGTTTTATATCCAAAATATAAACGGTTCTTGCAGCCGGCGCTCTGAGAAATACTTCAGGCGAAGTGCAAAGTTAGATTGGCCTGAAGGAGCGACTTCAAGAGACAGCTTAAAAGCTGTATGGAAACTTCCCCGATTACCGGTAAGTTATCGACATGTGCTTTGGACATGAGAATGGCACATCTGCGATATTGAAATTAAAGACTCCATATCTTCTCTTTTTGGTTTGTTCAGAATCTGATAATGCAGCATGTGGACCACTCTGCGGGTGATTTGATAGATCTATTACAAGGGCTGCTTCGATATGATCCAACGGAGAGGTTTAAGGCAAGGGAAGCACTGAACCATCCCTTCTTCACAAGAAGCAGGGAGCAGAGTATACCTTTCAACCCAAACCCTCATCCATTTTTGTACAACCACAAGAACTAAAAAAAGGAAGAAACAGCCGGTGATGTTTGGATAAATCCGCAGTTTCTGTGTTCTTGTAGCCTTTAATATTTTCATGTATAGAAGAAATGAAAGAAAGAGAGGAAAGGAAAGGAAAAGGGTTGTGCCTGATTTAAATTCTGTTGTTGTTTTGGTTTCTTGGATTCGTTGGCCGACCACGACGACGGTTGTTCGATGGCGCTTTATAGCGATATTACAGCATAAAAGGTGTGTTAAACTGTGTTTAATCTTGCAAAGTAGGATCATCACGAAGGCCGGCCCATCAGAGACGAAACGGTGTCGTATAAGGAGAAGGAATATTCGGGTTTAAAATTCTAGGGTTTATCAGCTTCAGTTCCTACACTTAATTCAAATCACTTCTCCCTCAGATTCCTTGAGACCTCAAATCCGACCTGTTTACTCTTTCAAATGCGCTTCAGTCAGAGCTTCCTATTCAAAGTCCCAAGACTCTATCATCCCTCTCCAAAAGTCTACTACACCACCTTTCAATCTCTTAAAATCCACATGCATCACTCTAACAACCTCCGCGGCGCTGCTTTTGGTGAATCTTCAGCTCAAATCGCCGGCGATTGCAGCTCCTGTCGCGCCTCCACCGTCAGTTGAAAGCAAAGAACACGTTTCCTTGGAAGAAGAAGAGAAAGCGCTTGATGAGCATTTGAAAACTCACCCTTCTGATGTCCACGCTCTTCGTTTTTTGATGGAGGTAAAGATCAAATCCCGAAAGCTTATAGAAGCTGTAGAAGTGATCGATCGTTTAATAAAATTGGAACCTGATGAATTAGAATGGCCAGTTTTGAAAGCAAACATCTTTACTTACAGTGGAGATTTAGATTCAGCCAAAACAGGATTCGAGGAGATTCTAGGCAATGATCCGCTTCGTGTTGAAGCTTATCACGGTTTGCTTATGGCTTATTCCGATGCAGGTCTTGATTTGAAAGGTGTAGAAAATAGAATTGAGGAAGCAATGTTGAAGTGCAAAAAACAGAATAAGGATAACGATTTTCGAGATTTTAAGCTACTCGTGGCTCAAATTCGTGTTGTTCAAGGAAAGCATAGTGAAGCATTGAAGCTTTACCAGGAGCTTGAAAATGAGGAACCAAGTGACTTCAGGCCGTATCTTTGTCAGGGAATTATATACACATTGCTGAAGAAGAAAGACAAAGCAGAGCAACAGTTTGATAAGTTTCGCATACTTGTTCCCAAGAATCATCCTTGCAGAGAGTATTTTATGGATAATATGATAGCAACTAAGCATCACACCAAATTGTTAGGTTAGGTCCCCACATTTGGTTAGGTCCCCACATTCCATCAGATTGATGGGGAAATTATTTTTTAACCCGGTTCACTAAACCAAGACTGTAGTGTCCGATTAATGTAAAACCGAACAGACAGTATATTCTTCAAGTATGATTGTGTTCATGGTACCCAACCGCAGTAGATTTCGAAGCTGATTGCAATAATCATATGTCTCTCTCTCTCCCTCGATGTAATCTAACACATTCGTTGGTCCTGATTCGCTGTTTCTTAAAGCCTTGCCTTACGTGTCTGTCCAATGCAAGTAAAATCAACCTTTGTCAAATTTTGGTCAATTATCTATAACTTTATCACTTAACGCACCTAACTCTCAATCTTAGCACTATTGTACTACCTTGGGCTACTCTAGTTTCAGGAAGATATATGAAATTAATATGAGGAAATTAGATTTAGGTTTAGTAGCAAATGTATTGACCTGATGTTTATACAATTATAAATGATATAAGATTGGTCAAACCCAAAGTAAACAAGGGAAGTGTTCGAACCGGATCTACCACCAACGTTCTAAATCCTAATCCAATTATTTGTGAAAGGAAGTATGTAAGAATTCTGATTAATAAGGAGACAAAGAGAAGATGGTCAAAAACTGTGTGTAAATTGTGAATGTCCTCTCCTTTGGAGATAGTTTCCTCTATTTATAGACGAATAAAGGAAGTTTGGATTTAGATTACAATGTAATTTTTCTTTTTCTTATAGAAAAATTTACATTATCTCTATAAAAAATTTCTAGATTCTTGGAAATATTCCATATTTGAAATATGAAATATTTCTTATCTTCTGGATTTATCTTGGCTAGTAGATTTTGGGCCAAGGTACGAGAAGAATTTTGGGCTGAGATTCGAGATGAGTTTTGGGCCGAGATCCTTGATGAGCTTTGGGCCGAGTTTTGTAATGAGCCGAGGTTCTGAGGTTTGTACTGAGCCGAGTTGGATTTGTATTGGGCTATTGGTGGAGGGAAACCCACCTCTAATAATTGTCCCCCCAATTCGTCGAAGGAAGATTGTTCGATTTCGGTGAACTTTGAGTAAATATCCTAGTCCTGCATAAAGCTAAAATGGCAAAAGTTACATTGACATATTTGCGAGAATTGGTCTCTACTTAATTGCAAGGACTAGTCATGGTTTTGTTGCGAGAACTGGTCTCGACTTAATTGCAAGAATTTGTCTCGGCTTTATTGTGAGAACTAGTATTGGCTTAATTGTGAGAACTGGTCTCTACTTAATTGCGAGAACTGTCTTGAATTTATTGTTAGAAGTGGTCTCGACTTAATTGCGAGAACTAGGTCTCAACTTTAAGAGTTGTGAGAGTTAGACTTGGCTTGAGAGATGCGAGATTTTAAGATTGGGCTTAAAGTTGTGAGATTTTAAAACTCGTTTAAGAGTGCAATATTTTAAGACTTGGCTTAGAGTTGTGAGATTCTAGGACTCGGCTTAGAGTTGTGAGACTTAAGACTCGTCTTAAAGTTTCGAGATTTAAGACTCGTCTTAGAGTTGCAATATTTTAAGACTTAACTTAGGATTTACAAGAAACTAGGTCTCAGATTTGCGTTGCGAGTTTTTAAGACTCAGTTTTTTTGGAGACAGCCCCTGTTAATTTGGCCTTTAATGAAAACGAATCCCGTGAGCTCTTATGTGCGAGATTTTAAGACTCGATGAGGTTTTAAGACTCAGCTTAGAGTGTAGGATCTCAGCCATTTTGCGAGGCTTTAAGACTCGGCTTAGATTGGGCGAGATTTTACGACTCTGCTTAGACTAAGCGAGATTTTAAGACTTGACGAGATTTTACGACTCGGCTTAGATTGAACAAACATTAAGACTCAGCAAGATTTTAAGACACGGCAAGATTTTAAGACTCGGCTTAGAGAGTATGGTCTTAGCCATTATGCAAGGTTTTAAGACTCGGCTTACAGAGTAGGGTTTCAGCCATTATGAGAGGTTTTAAGACTCACCTTAAAAAGTATTATCTCGGTCATTATGCAAAATTTAAGACTCGGTTTAGAGAATAAGGTCTAGGCCCTTTTTTAATTGAGAAGAAATCTCATTTTAAGATGTACAGAACAATAAAGTAGATAGATATGAAAAATCAGTAGTGAATTGTTAGCTAAGAAACAATGGTAGTAGCTACTATAGCAAAGCATGATTGGCAGAGTAATGATCAATTAGTAGAATAACAAAGCATAAATATGCAAACAAATGTTTAACAGTGGACCACAATTTTCAAACTCAATCTAATATTAACACCGATTAATCAAAATATGATGACTTGAAAGGTTTGATTCATATTATGAGTAGCGACAAGAAAAAAGGTAATAAGATTAGGTACTATAAGTTCAATATCTAATTTTGATCAGAGAGTCAAATCTATGAATATGTGAGAAATTAATATAAATTCATTGGAATCTTTACATTAGAATAGGATGGAATTTTTATATGCGCTAACCTCAGGTCAAATTTATCAAGCAATTATTATCGTTACTTTGTTCGAATTTAGCTTTATTGTAGTATTAGACTAAGATCCGTAAACCAAGTGTAAATACAGGATAATAGAGTATCTTGATCGTTGGCTAGGGTTTCGTTTGTAGTTGGCTATTTTTATTTTGTATCTTTGGAATCAAGTCATTCATAGTTGATAAGTGTGAAGATAAAAAATTAAAATTCTTAGTGACTATAATTACTTAAATTTTAACAAGAACGAGCAAGAAATACAAATAATTACATATAGGCGTAACAGTGAAGACATTATATATTTGATGAAGCAATTTTGAGTTTTCCCCACGAATCATTTCTCATAAATAGAAAAATCAAGAGTAAAATATGGATCAAGTATGAACACTGATCCCGGTAAATATCTAGATGATTAAGACGAACCTTTCCACCACCACCACTGGAGATATCGACAGACGGATCCAAAGCCATACTCATGAGGTTTTCTCAAAAACAGAGTAACCTGATTAAGAGAAGTATCCTAACAGAAACCGGTATCAACGCTAAAAAAGACAATTCTTAAAAATCCAACATAAGGATTGATTTCAAAAGATCATAATCTTTTAAAGGAATTGGTCTTATAAGAGGTATCAATTTTCAAGTTTATTCTCCGAAAACCCCAAATTTGCGATGAAGAAATTGAAGAGACAAAATTTGTTAATTCAATAGAGCCAACAAGGTTCAAGGAATCAATTTAGGAGTTTAACATCAAAAATCAAGGCAAGCGATGTGTAAGCTCAAAATTTCTTCGACAAATTCAAACAGGCAAAAACAAAGGTTCAAATTCAAATAGCCTAATAAGTCATTCAGATTATGCTATTGGCAAGGCAAGATCTTATTACCCATGTTTTGTTTCCCAGCATCTAAAACAACTCCAGTCTGACAATTGCAAAACAGAAAGCTAAGAATTTTTCATCACGAGCATTTAATTTTCTGGTTGGTTGTACATATGGTAACTCAAGAAGATTCTTCATGGATTAAAGTTCTTCCTCTCTTTGAGTCCACATTTCCTGGATTACATAAATTCGGAAGGAAAATGGAAACGAACCACAATCTGTATCAATTACCAAATCAAGAAAAAACAAATCAAGTAAAAACAAATCAGGAAAGTCTTGGCGGAGAAGCTGCTTCATTGCTATTATATCCTTTTTTGAACAAGATCTCTTTTCCATTTACAGTTTCTTGCACCAGAATGATCACATTTTAAGGCAATATACACCTACCAAGGATTTTAAGTTAATGCTATTTAAGAAGACGAAGCATACCCATCGATCAAATCATCCTCTGCTACTCAGAATCATAAAGTTTTCTTTGATATAATTTTTTGTCTTGAATGTCTCAGATTAACTTGAAGAAGAAAGCACTTGACAAAAAAAAAACTTAAAGAATAAAGCCAGCAACATTGCAATGGTGATTCCTAAAATCAGGATTCCAAAATTCGACAATATTGATCTGTTGGCGAAGTGTTCAAAGGTCCTCCTTGATAGATGCCTCAACCCCACAAAACAAGACATTGGGTCCCTAACTCTTCGATCACTAAGAACATGGTGAATGGAGAATAGAGTCACAAGGTCTAAATTGGGATTGAGACGTTTTCAACTCAAGTTTGAGTGAGAAGATGATATGGAAGAGGTCTTGAAACTCGGAGCAAGCCATTTTGATGGCTAGATGTTCACTTTGGCAAAGTGGATCCCAGGAGGAATCAGCAGATTATCCTTCCACTTTGATTGTTTGGGCTTGGATAGAAAATTTTCCTGCTAAGTATTAAGCAGATGTTGTATTTTAGGCAATTGGAGAGAAGCTAGGAAAGATATTAGAGATCGATGTTAACGAAGCCAAAGTTCCGGTGGAAGTCAATGTTATGAAAGCTCTAATCACAACGACAGTTGTGAAGTTCGAAGAAGTCAAGGAAACTCTGGTCCAAATCAAATATGGCTACCTCCAAGGAATGTGTAGTTACTGTAACTATAGTGATCACGACATGACGCGGTGCAAGATGAGAATCTATCACAAAAATAGTGAGCTAAAGGCACATAGGAAAGAACGACTGAAGCAACAATCAGACATCAATCAAAGTTTCAAATGAGCGCTTATGAACAATGAAAAACAAGAAAAGGAAGAGCGTGGTGAGTCCAGTTCCAGGCACAGACAATTGGATCAACATGGGTCAAATTTCCTACCCAACAAAGTTGAAACTAAGGAAAATCACCAACATGATAAACAAGTGAACAAAGACAATTTATCAAGTGTCCTTCTAGCCTCTGGTGATCGCAAATCAAAATGCCAAGAGGAGCTTGAAGCAATCCAGCACTTGAACAATAAAGCATGTATCAATAATTCAAACTCTGAAGCTCACTCTTCATCAAAAAGATGTGCTTAACCACCACTAAACATGATTGTTATGAGGTTGATTCCTTCACAAAAGCATAGAAACATGATATCCAGGATGCTAAGTCAAAACAGGACCTAAAGGAAGCAATAATGAGATCGTTGGAAGAGGATTACGACCCTAAGAATTGTGACCTACTTTTAAACAACAAAGGCAGAGAAGGTGAAGAAAGTCCGAACAGCCTCACTGTGGTGGATCTCGAAAGGCTTAAACAACATGTTACAATCTCTAAATCTGAATGCAGAGAGCGGATACATGTGATAGAGAAAGCCAAGGCATAGAAAAAACACCTCTTCCTCCGCAAAAATGGAATCAAAGATGATCAAAGAGGTGTAACAAAAGAGCAAAAGAGATCAAACAGGGAGCCACATCTCGCTCTCGTTCTTCTACCAATAAAGTTTACTTATTTTATTTTTATGTTTAAGTTGTTATCATGGAATTGTCAAGGCAAAGATAACCTTATCTCTCAAAACTATTTGCAATATCTCTATAATAAATTTAAATTCAAGTTTTTGTTTCCTATGGAGACAAAAAAACAAGCTTCGGCTATGGAAACTTTTTTAACAAAGCTTCATCTACATAATATAATAACCATTAACCCGATTGGATCTAGTGGGGGAGGGTTTCGTTATTGTTTACCACAATTATGATGTAGATCTAAACTACAAAGATAAGAACATCATTGACCTTGATTTAGTTCAGACGACTAGGTTTGATTTTGTAGATTGGAGAATCAACTGTGTGATTGCTATTCTTCTTGTTTCACACACAAGAATTCATTTATTATTCACAGAGACGGTGCTAATTGTTCGAACCAGATTTAGCACAAAAGTTCTAAATCCTAATTGAATTACTTGTAAAAGGAAGTGGGTAAGAATTATGATTAATAAGGAGACAAAGAGAAGACACTCAAAAATTGTGTATATTGAGTAATCGGAAGTTTGTTTGTGAATTTTTAATGTTCTCCCTTTTTGGAGGTAGTCTCCTCTGTTTATATATGATGAATAGAGGAGGCTTGAATCTAAATTATAATATAGTTTTTCTTTTTCCAAATAGGATGATTAATATTATCTCTAAATAATTCTAGGTTCTTGGAAATATTCCATATTTAAATTATGAAATATTTCTCATCTTCTTGATTTTTCTTGACTAATAGATTTTGGTCGAGGTACAAGATGAGTTTTGGGCCGAGGTTCGAGATGCACTTTGAGTCGAGATCCTTGATAGATTTTGGGATGATGTCAGTAATAAGCCAAGGTCCAAGATCTGTATTGAGCCGAGTTGGATTTATGTTGGGCTAACGGTGGGATAAAACCCACCTCCAAAAGGAAGCTTTTCTTAAATTCAATATAAAAATCATCCCCAAAAATACCTACAAAAAGGAGATCAAGAACATAATTTTTAACCTTCGATTTGTTGATTCTCATAATATCCAAAAAAAAAAGTTATACTCAAAGACTAAAATAATTTAACTCTTAGTCTGAAAAGAAATCAAAGCAACTTTCTGAAACCAAATGAATAATATGTGTATGATCATTACAATAGCAATATCTTCTCTTGCAAAGAAGATTATTAATTTAAAATAGCAACCTAATAGCAAAATATAAGGAAGACTTCTTAGTTATTGGAAATGTGAACCAGAGTAACAGAGTAACAAGACTCCTAATTATTTGTAGCAAGAAACAAAAGTAACAAATGAATAGATGATGTTATGCTACATCACCTAGGCATGATCCAACTTGTAAGAAACTCACTAAGTGTATCTCATAAATGAAGAAAGAGTTGCTGTATTGGTCCTATCTAGAGGCGAGACCGATGAAAAAAATAAATGGCTGACAAGATAGTCAACCCAATAACGCCTTAGTAGAGCTTAACAAAAAACCAGACCTCGATCAAGTCTTAAGAGTACGGACAAGGAACAAACCAAACCACTATCTGGAGAAACCAAACTCATAAGAGAACATTTACCAATCAAACCCGAAGAGGGAAACAACATGAATAACCAATGGCAGCAAATAACGAGAACCTAACCATAGACCTAACCAAAATCTAAGAGGGACTAAACCAGACTTTAATCACAGCTATACCAAACCATAATATAAGTACTAAATGACATAAACTAAAAACGAAAGGGAGAAGAGGACCCACATCAAAACTAACTTAAAAGACCGATAAAGACAGAGAAAACTACATCACGCTCCATAATCGACAAAGACTAACAACCAAACCATACACACCAAAGATCAAGGTCAAAAAGAGGAGATTGGAGAGAAACGAGAGTTGACAAACTGATTTAACTGACAAGAAAGCTTCCAACGATATAATCTCAGCAAAACTCAATGTGAGGTCCACCAAAACTCCAAAACGACAAGGACTGGCCGACATCGGCACTGAACTGAGCCGCCCGACGCTCAGTGCTGACTTAATATTATTGTGGGCTCGCGGGCAAAAAATATTATCACAAAAAATAGTCTCTTTTTAACTATTTAAATATTTGAGGTAATTTTTAGTTTTTAAGAAAAAATTTAGTCTCTTATTATGCTGCTTAATTTGTTTTGGGCCCACTTTAATATTTTTGGAAAAATTGGGTCCTTTTTGGTTAAATTTTCTTTTGTGAACCACTTTTATATATGAACAATATAAAAAGACAAAAAAAACATATAAAAAAAAACAAAAGAAAAAGCTGATGGAGCATTGGGCTAAGGGGAGTCGCATTGACCGTCCTGCCTATTAACTTGGCTAGATGCTTAACTTGGACTTATTTTGGTTGATTGGTTGGTTTTATAAGACCTTCGATTATTTCTTTCTCTTCTATGGCTTTATTTTCGATGTTTAATTTGGCTGATGCTTAACTTGGCCAAAATATTTTGGATGATCGGTTGGTTTATAAGACATACATGACTAATAAGGCACAAACTTATTTCGACGTCAACAATTTTCAACCCCATCGTACACTATAAACTATTTTGGGTTTTCAAAGGGACATTCCTTTCTTATAGCTTATTTTGGCTTATCACTTGTACTTATCCAAAATTTCAGTGTCAAGTTTGGGTATAAAAAACTGGTGTGGTGTAGATTGATCATTCCCATACAACACTTCTAGATTCTAAAGTATATATATATATATATATATATATATATATAGTATGCATCAAAATATCAATACATTTTTTCTATAACCGGAGAATTTGATGTTGAAACCAAAACTAATCTTCAATGTTCATAAATATCCGAATTCTTTTAACACTTAAAACGTCTACGAATGGCTAAAAAAGTTTCGCAATAGTCATAATCTATTCACGGGGCTTTCATCAGTGACCAACCAACTGAGTAGATTCACCGTTCCAAGTACGGTAATTGGCACTTGTCTCCGGTTGACAAGTCAGATGACAAACAAAAATCTAAGGGTTGCTGTAAGCTACAAATGACAGGTTGGTGGAGTGAGGATAAGCTTGACCGGCTTATTGGGTGGGACTCGTCTTCAACTGCAAATACATTATGTTAGAACCAGTCTTAACACAAAGAGTACTAAACACAAAGGTTCCTGATTAAAAAAGTAGAGGAGAATGGGCAAGGACACTTGTAGGTTGGATTGGGAGCAATAGCTAGTTAACTAAGAACAAGAAGAGATGATTGCCGAATTGATGTTCTTATTAGACTTTAGTATGCCAAAAAGCAGATCCCTTTTTTGAAGGATTGTGCCACTATTTATAGTTTATAGAGACGGTTACATGTGTAGAAAATAATGGAAGATTTATAAATCTATTGGTAAGGCTGAATCTGTTAAGATTCATACTAGATTTGTGGAAGTTTTCCATGTCGGAACATGAAAACATCTATTTATCGTTTGCTGATGTGTCATCCGAGTTCCCTTCAGGTTCGTGGAACCTTCCAAGACAAGACATTTTGCCAAGTCGAATATATTATCCGAGTTGAAGATTTAGTGCTTGTAACGGGGTTGTTCTTTTGTATTTGACTTGTTGTTTCAGTGGAGCAACGTAGGATCTCGGATCCACCTCCAACAATTGTCTCCCCCAGACTCGGAGAATTTTGGTGCCAAATTTCTGAGTTAGAATGGTTTTTTATCTTCCAGAATCATTGGTCCACGTGTCAGTTTTCAAGTGGGCTAGTCAAATAGTCGCCTCAGTTTTATGCAAATCATCATTACCACCATGTGATGTCGCTCCGATTACTCCCTGCTCAATTATAATTACCGTTTCACGTCATTTTAAATTTTAATAAATCCCTATAAATACCGTGTTTCTTCTTCTTTTATTATCCACTTTTCATATGCGCAATATTACCTTAACGACTTATGTATTCTTCCCTCTTCAAGCTTTTCAAATTTTTCTAACTTCTTTTTCTTCGTTCTTCTTAGAAAAAATGGGTTTTGATGATTTCAAGCTTCCTAATGTTGAAGCTGGTGTAAATTCTGCACTTGAGGGTTTTAATGTTCGATCTTCTAGAGGTCTTTCTAGGGTTTTTGAACCCTTAGCTGCTCCATCTCGGGACATAGTTGAAGTCCCTTCAGAGTCTGGCCATGGAGATTTGCTGCCTGCAAAAACGGAGAGGGCTAATACGTCACTAAGGATTGGCTCTCCAAGAGGAGGTGGTAGGAGTGTTTCTGCGGGGACTTCTCGTGGAAGGGGTAAGGCTACCCCCAACTTCTGATTTACCCACAACCACACTAGACCTCATTCAATTTTGGACGTTTGGTCTAAGTATGCTGGCTTAATGAGCCAGTGTAGGACTTGGCTAGAGCGTCTCCCCTCCACGGATCAGATGAAGAACCGTGAGTAGTATGAAGAGGCTTCGTACTTGCTGTTCTGGGTTCATACTGATTTTTGATTGTTACTTTCTGTTTACTGTCTTGCTTTTGACTTCTGACTTGTTGTTTTCTCGATGTCTTTGCAATTTATTGCTTGCCTGAACAACATTATGTTAGAACGGGAGAGGTCCGTTGCCAAACCTGGAAGTGGTTCTCTGAGGAATACGTCCAACCGAGTTGCTAGGAATTATCTTGAGGTGGTGGAACTTTGATCTGAACTTTCCGCTCCCCAGGAGGAACTTGCATATGTCAAAGGGAGCTGAGGCAGGAGTGAAAAAATTTCCTTAAGTTGGTAGCTCAAAATGCGACTCTGTCAGAGTCGCTCGATTGTGCTGATTCTGATTGGGGTGCCAAGAAGGCTAGTGATGAGGTTTTGAAGCTGTGAGCCGAGTTAGACTCGATGAGGGGGGACTTTTATTCTTGACTCCGTCAAGCTTTAACTATTGAAAACTCGAAGATCTTTAAGGTTCTTCGTGAACAATTGTCTGACCTTTTTGGCTGAATTGCTACTCGGTTCAATGATCTTGACCGGAACCTTAAGGCCTGTTTGTCGTATGCCCAATTTATTGGGTCAGCAAATGTTCTTGAATTGTTTTCTAAACGTGGAGTCGATATCCCTCCTACTGTCACCGACTTGATGACTGCCAAGGTGAACGAGTTTCTTGAACTCGTTGATAAGGAGAGCTTCACGCCGCTGCTTCTAGGAGACTTGGTCATCCTTGTTTTTGAAGTTGGAGAAGCCTCCAATGCTAGTAAAAGTGGACTCCTAGAAACACCGTAAATTTTTCGAGCTTTGTTGTAGTCTTCTTTTATAATCGCCGCTTGGCTTCTTTTTAGGAGTTACACACTTTTTCTACTTAGTGCTTTTTGTAAATATGTTTCCTGTGTAAATGAAATAAAGTTTGATATTTTATTATGAATGAAAATTTGTTTAACTGATTGACTTATTTTTTTACGAATTCTGGTTCCCGAGATATTTTTCTTGTTTTTTTTAGCGTTTAGACAAGTTTTTTCTCGCGTTTAGAGAGTTTGATCTCGTTTTAGCTTAGAAAGAGAAATTTTCATTATGCAGCTTTTAAAGCTAAGATTTTAGGACTCAGTTTAAGTTTAAAGAAGTTTGGACTCGGAAACCATAATCGTAAAACTTTATCTAAGAGATTCTAATTATGTGTACAGAAGTAATGTTCATACTTTATTCAAGACTTTCATCTCGTAATCTGTACAAAGCTACGCTTTGTTGTTAAGTGAGATTTTAATCTCGGCAAGTCTGTACAAAGATTTGATTTGTTGTTTAAGTGAGATTTTAATCTCGGCAAATCTGTATAATGCTTTGCTTTGTCTTTTAAGTGAGATTTTAATCTCGGAAAATCTGTACAAAGTGTTGTTTTGTTGTTTAAGTAAGATTTCAATCTCGGCAAATCTGTACAAAGCTAGGCTTTGTCTTTTAAGTGAGATTTTAATCTCAGCAAATCTGTACAAAGCTATGCTTTGTCTTTTAAGTGAGACTTTAATCTCAGCAAATATGTACAAAGCTACACTTTGTCTTGTGATAAGAATTGATCTCATTTATACGGAACTATGTTCCGTTTTTTTTTTGAGAAGTTAATCTCGTTACGTCTGCAAAAAGCTATGCTTTGTCTTTTGTCCAGAACTGATCTCGTAATTCTGTACAGAACTATGTTCTATCATTTTGTGAGATTTCAATCTCAAAGGATTTAAACGAAGCTTACTACTTTTCTTTTCTGCGAGAATTAGATTCCAGTCAGAGTTATTAGAGGTTAGTCTCGTAATAGTATTTTATTGTATAAATTTTCCGAGGTTGAGTTTGGTGAGCTTTGAAATCGGTTTTAAAGATAAGGACTAGGCCTTAGTAAGAAATTTTCGAGATTGGACTATGTGAAATAAAGTTTTGCGAGATTAAGCTCGACGAGTCTAGAACTCAGCATTTTGAGATAAGGATTACGCCTTAGTCTGAGATTTTCGAGGTTAGACTCGGTGAAATTTTTGTTTTTTGAACGAGTTTTTTGAGGTTGGGCTCAGTAAAGTTTCTGTGATTTGGACAAGTTTTTCGAGGTTGAGCTCGGCGAGATTTTAAGACTTGAATTAAAGATAAATTGTGTTTGTTTTTGCAAGAATTTATCTCGACTTGCAACTTTGGAGGATATAGAGTGTAACCTATTCTTTTTTTTTTCTTTTTTAGATGTCGACTTTGTGAAAATAAATTTTTATAGAGTTCTAGCTTGACCTGAAGGCTACCTACATACCCAGAAGAGATCAATCTAAGACGTAGTTCTCATTACATAATTAATTAAGTAGTACAGAGATGCGTTAAGTGACACATCTAATTCGATCAGATAGCGAGCCGTTAGAAGTAGAATCGCTTTAGGTTGATGGAGTTCTAACTTCGAGGAACCGGTACTCTTTCCATGTTAGCGATCTTGTAGACTCATGGCTTTATGACTTCAAAGATAATGTATGGCCCTTCCCAATTTGCGCCGAGTTTCTCGGCATTGAGTTCAGCCATGTTCTCGAATACTTTTTGAAGTACAAGGTCTCCGACTTCAAAGTGTCGTCTGCGTACTTTTTTATTATAGTACTTTGCAGCTTGTGTTGATAGTTTTGTACTCAAAGAAGTGCCCCGTCGCGTTCTTCTTCTAAGTCGTTGATTCTATTTTTCATAGCATTGTTGTTAGCATCTTCATTCTCGAAAAGACATTCTCAGCGTAGAGTTGGCACAGCTATCTCGGCTGAAGCCATTGCTTCCATTCCGTGAGAATGAGAGAATGTAGTTCGTCTGGTTGATCGCCAAGGTGTGGTCCGATGTGACCATAATACTCCCTCCAACTCGGAGAGTCGCTTCTTTAGACCATCAAGGAAGTATTTATTTATGGCCTCAGCTTGGCCTTTTCCTTGTGGGTTTCGTGGCGTTGATTTGCTTACGCGAATATTTCATCTGGTGCAAAGAATGGTGAACTTTTCTGAGATGAATTGAGATCCATTATCAGTCATGATCTCATATGGTAGACCATGTCGGCAGATGATATTCTTCCGCACAAATTTGATCACGTCTTTGTCCTTGATCTGAGAATAAGCTTCTGTTTCGACCCACTTTGAAAAGTAGTTGGTTATAACGAGCATGAACCTCTTTTGACGTGATGACGGCAATAGTCCGACTATATCCATTGCCCATCGCATAAACAGATAAGGCATGATTGCCAATGTTAACTTCTTGATTGGAGTGTGAATGATGTGTTCGTGTCTCTGGCACTTGTCACACTTAACGGTGTATTCAACACAATCTTTTGCCATAGTCAGCCAATAGTAGCCTAGTG
This sequence comes from Lepidium aucheri, assembly GCA_900406435.1. Taxonomy (NCBI): domain Eukaryota; kingdom Viridiplantae; phylum Streptophyta; class Magnoliopsida; order Brassicales; family Brassicaceae; genus Lepidium; species Lepidium aucheri. The sequence goes on along the minus strand of OVBA01001027.1, from coordinate 24,890 downwards.
TTCTTATCTTCTGAACAAGTGTTCTTCCACCATTGTGGTTTCCTCCCCCTCCATTATGTTTCTTTTTGATGATTTCGTCGACCTTGTTAGCATGAATGCAAGTGAGTGGTACCCCATTCATACTTCTTTGGTAGAGTTTTTTACCGATTTGGACGTAAAAAACACACTTGGCTTTTAATCGGTGGGCTGCCCATCTGTCTTCTGGTGTTATGCTGTCTAGAATGTAAGCAAAGATCTTGTCTCGCCAATCCATCTTTGGTTTGTTGTTCTGTTTGGCGTCTGCCATCTTGGAATCTGATCCTTCTTGGACTTCGTTTATAGCCGAGACAACTTCTAGATTTCTTTTTGGTAAACTAATACTCGGGTGATCTATACTTTTCATTCAGAGGATTCGCTATTGGATGGAATCTGTTGTGGAAGCAAGAGCTGCTAGGGCGTCAACAGATGTGTTCTCGGAACTTGAGATTTTGTTGATCTTAAATCTCAATTCTTTGGTCAGCTCCTTTACCACGTAAAGATAAGCTTCTATTCGATCATTCTTTGTATTGTAACTTCCGTTCATTTGGTTAACGACAAGTTGGGAGTCACAATAGCAATCGACATCGGTAGCTCTGACTTCCTTAGCCAGTTCAATTTTTGTAATTAGAGCCTCGTACTCTGCCTTGTTGTTTGAAGTTGGGAAGGCAAGTCAGAATGACTGTTCTAAGATTTCTCTCGTAGGGCTCTCTAGTCGGATGCCTACTCCTGCGACGTGTTGTGATAAAGATCCATCCACATATATCTTCCACATTTAATCCTTTGCCGAGTCTAGAGGTTCTAGATCCGAAGATAACTTGATTATAAAACCGGCTAAAACTTGGGACTTTGCACTTGTGCGTCCTTTGAATTTGATGTCATACTCGCTAAATTTGATTGCCTACTTTGTCAGTCGCCATGACTAGTTTGGACTATGCAGTATCGTCCCTAGTGGATGATTTTTTAATATTATAACAGTATGAAACTGGAAGTAAGGTCGTAACTTCCTTGCTGAAGTAACTAACACTAGCGCGAGCTTCTCTACAGTCGGATATAAGGACTCGGCTCCATCTAATGACTTGCTGAAATAGAAGATCGGGTACTGAGTTCCTCTATCATCTCTAACTAGTACACCACTAACTGCCTAGGTAGAGACCGCAAAGAGTATCGGCGATATTCAAAGGTATTCTTTTAACTCGGAAAAGGCGTTTTTGCAGGTTTTGTCCCACTCAAACTCTTTGTTTCCTCGCAACAAGTTGTAGAATGGAAGACAGTTGTTGGTCGAACGCGATATGATGCAGTTCAGGGTGGCCATTCGGCCTGTTAGCCTTTTTACTTTTCACTTATTTCTTTGGAGAAGGAAATTCTTAGATTATCGTGACTTGGTTCAGATTAGTTTTGATTTCTCTTTGAATGACTATGTATCTGATGAATTCTCCAGGTGTAACCTCAAAATTACATTTTACTGGGTTAAGCTTCATCTGGTATTCGTTCAGAGTCTTGAAGCAACAAGCTAACTGATCGTCGTGATCTTCTGCTTTTAACAAATTAACTAGCATGTCGTCTATATATACTTCTATTGTTTGCCCGAGTTAGTCGGCAAATATTTTGTTCACGAGGGGCTGGTAAGTAGCTTCAACGTTCTTCAGTCTGAATGGCATTATTTTGTAACAATAAGTGCACTATTCGCTGATGAATGAAGTCTTCTCCATGTCGTCAGGGTGCATGTAAATCTTATTATATCCCGAGAAAGCATCCTTGAACGAAAGAAGTTTGTTTTCAGCTGTTGCTTTGATGATTTGGTCGATATTCAACAATGGGTAGCTGTCTTTTGTACATGCTTTGTTGAGATCGATAAAGTTTACACAGACTCACCATTTTGCATTCTTCTTCGGAACGACTACCGGATTGGCTAGCCATTCCGGATTTTAAACTTCAGTGATACATCCGATTTCAATCAGCTTTTTGACCTCTTCAATTACAGCCTTTGTTCTTTCTGGCCCAAGCTTTCTTCTTTTCAATTTAATTGGCTTATATATCGGGTCGATATTTAGCCTATGACTTGTGATTGCCAGGTTGATTCCAGGCATGCCACTTGGTGCCCATGCGAATGTTGTCACATTCTCTTCAAGGAGCCAAATCAGCTTCTCCTTGATTAGCTTGCTTAAGTCGATGCAAATGCTTACACATTTTGTTGGGTCCGTCAAATCAATGTTAACAAGTTCAACAGTTGATTGGTATGGCTTCTCAGGAGCAGGTGGTTTAGTTAGTATCCTACTTCCTACTGATGTAGCAATCATATATGATTTGTTCCTTAACTTCAACTCGGTGATGAAGTAAGTTCTAGCCATCTTCTGATCTCTTTTTAGTGTATAGACTCCTTTGTTTGTCGAGATTTTAACACATTGATTATAGCTTAAGGTAACGACTTTCATCACATGTATCCAAAGTGTTCCTAGGATCATGTTGTAGATCGGTGGTTTATCTACAACAAGTAGCTTGATCCATCTTGTAATTCAAGCAACTCGGACTACTAGCTTCACCATTTCAATCCCATTGATTATACTTCCATCAAATGCGGTTAAGGTCCGGTCCACGAGTTTAAGGTGAACATCTAGTAGTGCCAACTTATCCAAAGTTTCTTTGAATATAAAATCTATTGAACTCCTAGTATCAATGAGAATTCGTGAAACATCACAGTCGGCAACTCGGAGTTTGATGACTATGGGGTCATTATGCGGGAAGCTGACTCCTTTTACATCTTCAGTGGTGAAAGTGATCACCAAATCCACGATGTGCATATACTCCCTGATGTGCTCCTGGTTGACTAAGGTGACAACCTCTCGTTCATACTTCTTGATTGAACAAATACTATCATCACAAAACGGTAATTTGCCTATGATTACACTGACAAAAATTGTGGATCACCAGATCTGTCATTGTCTCATACTGGCTTTTACCGCTTAGTTTCTTTCAAGGTGTCATCCTTCGGATTTGCCGATTTGAATGCAGCTTCTTGTTGCTCAGCTTCCTTCTGCTTTTGCGCTTTGTACCTCTGGGTTTCCTCTTCTGAAACCTCCAACTCGCCCTTACTGAACATCTCAGCAAGGAATTCTTGCAATTGTTTGCACTTTGCGGTCGAATAACCCGCTTTCTTGTAGAACCTGCAGTACTCGTTCCAGTTGTAGGTGTTGTTGAATGACTTGTCATGTGGGCTGCTATTCTTCTCCACTTGGAAAGCGGTTGCTGATCTTGCTTTCCCTCTAGTGTGCTGTCTCGGGTCATAGTATCATTCTCTCGGCTCTTTAGTTGCCAAGTTCTACTGTGTATTTTCATTTTGTGAGAGGATTTGTTTTTCCTCTACGTATTCTGCATGCCTCACCGCTCTGCAAAGGGCGTCAGAGATTGTATTGGGCGTGTTGATGAAAAGGTCCTGCTTAAGTGCCTCATCAGTCACCATTCTAGTTTGGAGAGCTTCAATGACCATGTCGTCACTGACTTTAACTTTTGTCAGGATCTTTTTGAAGCGTCCAAGATACGACTTTAAAGGCTCATCAAATTTATGCCTTAATTATCTCAACTCAGCAGTCGAGGTATCCTAATTGACGAATAAGGTGTACTGCTTCATAACCAACTCAGCTAGTTGGTTGAAACTTTCAATTGACCCCGCCAGTAGCTAAGTGAACCATACCAAGGCGTCTCCTATCATATTCTCTACGAAGTGGTGACAGTAACCTGCATCTTCGTAGTCCATGGTGTAGTTGGTACAATTTATCATAATGTTGAAGGCACTCATAAATTCTAGTAGATCCAAATTCCCATCATAGAAGGGGCATTAGAGCCGTAATCCTCTGTTTATCAAGACTTTCCTCTGTAGCGGTGCGAATGGCAAATTATGTGCCTGAGCTAGGATCCTTCCTATCTCGGGTGCCGACCTGGTAACTTGATGGAATTTTGATTTTATGTTATCCATCATCTTCAATACGGCCGCAACATCGAACGTCACTTGACCATGCTGTCTAGACGTGCTTAGTATGGCAGAATGATTTTGTACTGAGATGTTCACTGGATGTGCACTCGGTAAATCTCTTAATAGTTTTCTTTGAACACTAGCCAATGCTTCCGCGCACTGCCTAGTGACTTGTGTAGTCGGGAGACTACTTTCATTCAAACAAGATTCGAGTATGTCAAATTTTTCAGCGTTTCTTTGATCAGAAGCTTCATGTTGTACGATCAGCTTTCACACTAAGGTTCCGAGCGTCAGTGATCCCGGTGGTGGTGGTGGAAGATCAGTATCTTCCTAAGTCTCTTGTTGGTTCTCTTCTTGAGTGCAATTTGAATTCATGGTTGATCCATTTGTTAAATCGATGAGCTCCTGAGATAGGGGTTCCCTCGTTTCTTGTGAGCTGATGGTGATTTTGCCTTCAACCATCTTTCCTTCTCTTAGAGTTCTCTCTTGCTTTTGTGAAGATGTCATTCGATATCTTCCCCACAGACGGTGCCAACTGTTGGAACCAGTCTTAGGACAAAGAGTACTAAAACAAAGGTTCCTGATTAAAAGAGAAGAGTAGAATGGGCAAGGACACTTGTAGATTGGATTGAGAGCAAGAGCTAGTTAACTAAGAACAAGAAGAGATGATTGCCAAATTGATGTTCTTATTAGACTTTAGTATGCCAAAAAGCGGATCCCTTTTTCGAAGGATTGTGCCTCTATTTATAGTTTATAGAGGCGGTTATTTGTGTAGAAAATAAAAGAAGATTTACAAATCTGTTGATAAGACTGAATCTGTTAAGATTCGTGCTAGATTTGTGGAAGTTTTCCATGTCAGAACATGAAAACTTCTATTTATCGTTTGCTGATGTGTCATCCAGCTTCCTTTCAGGTTCGTGGAACCTTCGAGACAAGACATTTTGTCAAGTCGAATATATTATCCGAGTTGAAGACTTAGTGCTTACAATCTGGTTATCTTTTTTATTAGATTCGTTGTTTTTAGTGGATCGAAGTAGGATCTCAGATCCACCTCCAACACATTGGATACATTATGTGCCAAGATGATCATGAATATTATCATCAAAGTTAAACAAGATGTAATGACTATGAGACAAACAAAAAGTGTTACCTCAATGTAGTGTCTCCAGTTTCCCTCAGCAAGAAGAATGATCAAAGATGAACATACAACAGAACCTGGTTCTATTCCATGTCAAGAGTTCACAAGCTTTTCCCCACATTTCTAGCACACAACACCATTCCAAGAAAATTCTGATCTATAGGAAATATTTTCTTATGATTTTTAACAGTCTTGCAGTCATGTCATATACTTGAAGCATTGTCGATGCTGACACCGTCTGACACCAACCAAAATCATGAACTATAGTGGTTAGGTTACTTTTCTGAGAATTGCAATTTCAATCGTCGATGACTAAGAAAAATGATTTGGTTAGAATGTATTTTTGTTCATAGAGTGTATATTTATATTGGTATATAATGAATACATCCATATTAGAGAGTATTTATTCAAGTTATATTAATTTCTGTAACTTTTTCGCTGGAGTTTGATTTCATGAAAATATATAATATGCATGATTTTCTTTAAGGTTTAGAAAAGATTGAGGCAAAAAAAAAAAGAAAATTTGATATTTGAAGGTTCATTTTATTGTTGACATCTATATATTACATTTGTATACCAAAATATGAAGAAAAAGACATGCACGTTTAGATTTTTGTTGGTAAAACACGTTATGCAAATTCTCACAAAGATTTCGTGGTTATTACTTATCCTAAAGTGTCTTATTATATATGCTTATGAGTTGTTGGCAGCTAACTAAAGATCAAATGTTAAATAGTTACGTCGCATTTGGCAAATATTTAATATTAAAGTGTTGATAGAAAGAAAAAAAAAGTTGGGTCAATAGATTCGTTGTGAGTTGTCAGGTAGAAAGCAAACAAAATACGTAAAAATTGATAAGAGGTTATAAATATGTACTTGACCTACCCAGTACTCATTCTTTCTTCCCTTCTAAACTCTTTTTCCTATGGGATCATACTTTTAAGAAGAGACAAATAAGAAAAAGTGATTAATATTTGTAAAAATTACGAAAATAGGGATTCGAAATAATTTCTTCTAAAAAGAAGGATTTTTTTAATTGTTGTAAAGACAGTTTTATCCTTAATTTCTTTAGGGATGTTATTCAATTAGGTATTTTAATGGATTTCAAAATTTTGGTTTTTAGTGAGTTCTTAAGAAATTATATAGGATTTTAAAGTCCATTACTAATAGATTTCGGATAGATTTTGTTGTATTTGAAATACATCCGAATATTCAAGTAAACTCAATGATCTTCATCCATAAACAAAATTTACAGTAATGAACTTGAAAAATTACAAAGACCAATATAATATAATTCCAAAATAATGAATTCTGCTTGAGAACCACTATTATCCTTCATAAGAGGAGTACAAGTGATTTATATAAACTTCATCATCGCTTCAGAAAAAGATCACAAAAGAAGATCGATGGATCAAAGAAACCTAGAAATATTAATTGAGAGATTTTGAGAATTAGTTATGATGATATGGATTGGGTACACTAAAATGATATAATTCTCTTGCTACAATCACTTTTAGAAAAGTATTATGAAAGAGAATAAGAATCTCATACTTATAAAAAGCTCATCATCAATCATAAGGAAATCGATGGGACATAAAACTCAGAAGAAAATTGGGGATTTTAATCGAATACATGTGAAATTTCAGTTTCGCTTAATTCTGGTTTTTATTATTGAGAATTATAAATAATAATAGTTGGGATTTCAAAATCTCACGAAAATATATGTGACTTGTATTTGTCGTGAAAGAATTTCAAAATCCACTAAAATCAATGAGAGAGAAAATCCAACAGATTTAAGTCCTTATTGAACAACAGGGGATTGTATTAGACTTTCCCAAGTACATGATCCAATACCAAGGGATTTTAATAGACTTTACCAAATACACAATCCAATAACGGTGGATTTCACTCAGATTTTAAAATCCATTAAAATTCAACATCCAATAACACTCCCTTAGCTTCTTCTCTTCTCCCAATCTTTTGTCTCTCAAATTATTCTGAAAATCAATCATAGCTAAATAGCTAATGATTGTATAATCTTGCTGTTGTTTTGCTATGTCAGTGCTAGTTTCTTTTGGGTCAATAGATAAATTAAAGGTAGAAAAGTAGTAATCATTAGGTGAGATCTTCCTCCTAATCTTATTTTTCACCTCAAATCTAGTTTGTTTGTTTTACTTACCTTGCTTTAGGCTTCATTTTTCTATGTATTTCTTGTTCTCTGTTGCATTTTTCATTGTTTTTAAAGCTTTAATTTCTTATTTTGGAGGTGATCAATGCACATCGGAATGCAATTTTGTTTTTCACCATTGTTGACCATTTTGTTGTTTGCACAACAATGCTTTACCTATGTGGGACTGCAACACATGAACATTAGCGTTGCAGCATCTCGTTAATTCACTCGTCAACTTTTTTGGCTCCGTGTGAGGTCTCAGCGTTGTGTCAATCCTCGTAGATTTCATAAAGATCCCTTTTCAGGGATCTATAAGATGTGGAATCTCTTTTCTGCTGTGTTTGGCTCATAGAGGCTCGTAACGCCTCTGAAGATGAATAGAGAGAGATCTCATTGAATCTCAAGGAAGCAGCATCTTCTACTTATGCGGGTTTTGTAGAAAGCTTGTGAACAATAGATGATACTGAAGATGTTGAAACAATATATGGTCAAATCGTAAACAAGGATAATATCAATGATGTCAATTTTCACATCATGTAATATGTTGTCTTCAGAACAAAGAAACACATTGATATCCTATCTCAAATCAGCGAGGTCCCTTCTCAATTCTTCTTTCTCTCTCTATCTACTATTCAATTGCTTTGTTTTTGATTCCTCTGTTTCTTTTTCAGGTTGTGAGTGATTTATACAGAAAAAACCAATTCTCATTGTTTGCATCACATAGATATCCTTGTAGACAATTTATCATGTATCGTGTCTCATGTGGAGTAACTAAACACCGATGCAATCCTTAGAAGGAAGTTCAAGAGAGCATGCTTAATTCAAAACCTAACACAACAATGGTTTATCATAGCAATGGTTTACCATGATGTTCTTTAATCTTGCTTTTGATGACTGTTTTTTTCTTGTTTAATAATACTCATGTTTGCCATTTGTAGAAGTAGTGAGAGGTAGGGGTTCCAGCCGCCGCTATTTTACTTTGGGAAAATGTCATAAAAATAAATAACTTGCAAAAACTAACCAAACAAATCTTCGTATTTTAAAATGTCATTTTAAACATGGTCTTTCCGTTGACAAAAATACTTAAGGCCCATCGTTAATTGCATGTTAACGGATTTAATTCTCCGTTAACAAAGACGTTAAGTTGAAAATACACCATTTTAGAAAATAGAAATCGGGAGTTAAAACTGTTTTCAAAATGCCATAAAAATCAATGACTTTCAAAAACTGACCAAACAAATCCTCTTGTTTTAAAATGTCATTTGAAAGATGGTCTTATCGTTGATGGAGATACTTAAGGCCCATCATTAATATCATTGTTTCATATGAATACTTACTTTCATCGGATTCAGGAATCATTGTTTACGCAATACGTGATTGAGACTCTCTCGGGACCTCCTCGAGTTGAGATTCATATTCAAGAGGAGAAAGTAGCAAGCCATGTACAGTCGTTTGAGACGACTGCACGTAAGCTATCTCCTTTAGGTCCAAAGGTGGTTTCTTCTCCACCATAAGTGACAGTTGGAAGCGAAAGGTTGCAGAAGAGCCCAACAGGGATCTTGAAAATTGAGTGGTAAGTGTCTGTTATCAACTAAAATCTCAAATATATCATCTCTATGACAACAGCAATGCTGAAGTCTTAAATCTTTCTTTAGGTTAATGCCTTTAGAGAACAAAGAGCTCTAGTTTTAACTCTAAACCATATTAATCATATGGATTCTCATGCTCGGAATAGCTACAACAAAGTTCTTGTTTGTCATAAGCTCTCAGCTTCTTCTTGTGGTCTTTATCTTTGGTAAGTCATGCAAAAACGTCTTTGAAGCTGTCATCTTTGTCTTTGTTATGTATCCATTCTATGTCGGTGACATGTGTGAAATAGATGGTGTTCAGGTTTGACCATAAAACCATGTTTGTGCAATTAACGATAGGCCTTAAGTATCTTTGTCAATGACTAGACCATGTTTAAAATGACATTTTAAAATACAAGGATTTGTTTGGTCAGTTTTTGAAAGTCATTGATTTTTATGGTATTTTGAAAAAACAGTTTTAACTCTCGATTTCTATTTTCTAAAATGGTGTAATTCAACTTAACATCTCTATTAACAGAGAATTAACTTCGTTAAAGTGCAATTAATGATGAGCTTTAAATATTTCTGTCAACGACAAGATCATGTTTAAAATAACATTTTAAAATACGATGATTTATTTGGTCAGTTTTTGAAAGTCATTGATTTTTATGGCATTTTTCTCATTTTACTTTTACTCAGATGAGTGTCCTTCTTTTATTTTGGAGGAGAAAAACGTCAGAACATATGGTTATAATTCTGCAAAATTTATGAGTTCCTATTTTGAAAACACCTACGATCAAAGTTTCCATTTTCATAATTCTCTCATTTAAGAATCACAATCAAAGTCGAATCTAAGTTTTACCACAAACCAAAAAGGTATATTTTTGTTAAAATGGTAAATATGATGTTTTTTCAATAATTAGATCAACAAAATTCGATAGATAGCATAAATTTTATTTTTTTAAAATTCTTTTTAATCTACTAACTGCAGAGGGGGTAGATCAAACTTAATTCTGAGTTGTCAGTTGGATTATCTTAACCACAAAAAAATTTTGACGTATGTATAATATTTTAAAAGGAAACTCAACGGCAAGTTTAAATAATTTTCTATAAATAAATGAAAAAATTCTGAATAGTCAAAAAAATGCAGTAAAGATTAGAGATGAGAGGTGAGTGTTACAGAGTCAAGCACATGTTCCAATATTGTAAACCTCTGTTGGAGGGTTTCTGTTGGAGTTGGATCCAAAATTCTACTTTGGTTCACGATAACAATTAACGGATAAAATCTCCTAAGTTCCTAACTTGACAATTTGGTTAGAAACCTATCTCTGCCATTCTCTATTTTCTCGAATAAATATCTTTTTGGTAACTCGTCAAAATCGCAAAAAATTGGGTGACACGTCATCAGAAGAGAAATGGAATTTTCTTATTTCGAATAAGAAAAATATCCAAAAATTTGGTAAATATATTTAGATCAAATTGAATCTAAAAAGAAATGTAATCTTTCATGTTTCAAATGAGTTGTGATTGCCTCTATACTTTATAAACATGGCAGAGATCTCTGAAAATCAACTTTTTGGTATTCAAGCTTAAGCAATATCATCTAAACTAGGCATATTTACTTTGAGCAATCTCCTTGTTCTTCGAATTGATCAGAATCCTGGCCATTTCTCTCTATTTAATCTACGAGTCAGATTTAGAACATTGTGTGCTAAATCTAGCTTGAATAGTTGGCAACGTCTATGGAGACAGATCGAAGGATTTCTTTAGGCAAAAGGAAGAAGGAGATAGCCAGTCACAAGGATGTGTAAATACGACATCATGATTCACTCGCCCGAAAGCAAACTTCCTGATCTGCTCCAGAAACAAACAGACCCAACTCTCAAATCAACTTTGAACTCTATTCAGAGACATAAAGATATTCGAGAGGCATCTTGAAAAGTTACTTAACACCCTCAACCACCTAGAGAGCTGCCATCGCTCGAGATTATGGTGCCAAACCTGCTAGCACTGCAAGAAGTAGCAAATTGAAGAAACATCGAGAGCTTCAATCGGATCAAAACTCAGGCTAGGTTGAGCAAAAATATGTTTTCACGGGCGCAAGTGAAGAGGACAAATGAAGAAATACTAGCTAGCGTATAAAGGAACTTGTTTGGAAGTACGCCGAGTTCATAGGCAACCAATGTCTTGGGACAAGGACATACTCCTACATAGCATGTTCCCAGACAATAGATACTGATAATGCTAGACGTTGCCACCGTCTTCAAAATGATGAAAGAGATGAGCTCTCAGTTCCATAAGGCGATCAACTCAGCACCAAAGATTGGGTAAATCATATACCAAGCTCACAATTCTCCATTCTCCCCGAGATTGAGAAGGATTTCAGTGAATCGCAAACTGAGATTGCATTGTCCTTCGTGACAAGAAAACAGACCCGTTGGAGTTTATAAGCGCATTCAACATGATGGGTGGAACGAGTTACCATTCAGACCAGGAAGACGCAATGTACTATCAACTTTTTGCTGAAAATTTGACCAAAGATGCACTAGCGTGGTTCACAAAGTTCCCGACTGGATCGATTGAGGACTTAATCAATTAGCCAAGTTGTTCATAAAACAATATAGAATATTCGTCAACCAAGACACTTCAACTGTGGAACTATGATCCTTAAGACAAGGATTTGATGAACCTCTGAAATCGTATCTCTGACAATTCAGGAGAATAATGACTAAAGCCAAAGTCAGCGATGACATGGAAATCAAAGCTTTGAGAACCGGGATAGTTAGTGATGAGACTTTACGAAGAGACCTCTTTGTAAATCAGCCAAATACATTCTCGGATGCCCTATGCAGAGCGGCAAGGCATACCGAGTACATGAGGAAAAGTAGATTTTCGCCAAAACTCAAAAGGCTCCACGACACTCTAGAAAAATGAGTCAAAGGAACAATATCAGTAGTCATAGAAACATAACAACAAAGGAAGAACGAGCACGACTACCGCCTTTCAAGCCGGCAAAGCTAATAGCCTAATTGGGAAGAAACATGGAAAAATACTTATAATCAAAACAAGTATTATGCATTCCACAAGAAAGCTGGTCATTCGACTTTAAAATGTGAAGAGTTACTTGCAAAATTTTTTAGCAAAGGCGAACTATTTCTGAAGAAGAAACTTATAAATTTAGGATGCAGAAGCAAAAGGAGGGCAAGTTACAAGAAGCAACCAACAAAGTGGCAACCCAAGAAGATGCCGCAACTGAAAAGGCAAAATGTATAAGGAATGAAGTAGAGGTTACAGAGTCGGAATCTCTATGAGTGCATGTGATGACACCATAAGGTCGATCAAGAAGTATGACCAAAAAGTAATAGCCGCGATTAACCTTAATCATGCGGCTCAAACAGAGAATTTGAGGTCGGTGGACTCTGAGATAGCTTTCACCACGAAATATCTTGAAGGGATATGCTTCTCGTATAATGACCTATTTATCGTAAAATTCTAAGCTGTTGACTGTGACGTATCTCGGATACTCATCAATACTGGAAGTTTGGTGGACCTAATTTTTAAGAAGATCCTAGAGCAAATGGCACACCATACGTTATAATCAAACCGGTAGACAAAATGTTGACTGCGTTTGACAGAAATTCAATCCATACCATAGAAACCATCAAGCTATCAGCTCATGCTGCAGGAATCACGAGATGAGTTAAGCTTTGGTGGTCGACAAACCACCAATCTCCAAAGGATTCTTGGAACTCCATGGATCCATGCGATAAAACTTATTCCATCAAACTATCATTAATGCGTCAAAATTCCAACCGATAAAGGAGTTTACACGCTGCGTGGAGAGAAGAAAATGTCTTGAACATTTTTTATCGCCAAGTTGAAATTGCATAAAAATCGTGCATAATCACGACATCCATCAGTAGTAAAGCTACCTCGAAACCTCTTGCTCTTGAGAGACCAAATCTATTAATGTTCGAGCTCGTTAATATCAATTTGTCAGATTCAGCAAAATGCATCAGTATTGGGGTTAACTTAGATAGAACTATCCTGGAAAAGTTGAACCAAATACTAGAGAAGAACGTGACAACATTCACATGGTCGGCATAGGACATGCCAGGAATTGATTCAAGGCAAGCGAGTCACAAACTGAATTTAGACCCGACATACAAACAAATTAAACAAAAAAGATAGAAACTAGGTCCCAAGAGAACCAAGGCCGTTATAGATGAAGTCAAGCAGCTAGTTGATGCGGGATCTATGGTCAAAGTACAGTACCCCGGGTAGTTGGCCAACCCGGTCGTAGTACCAAAGAAGAATGGAAAATGGCGAGTATGTATAGATAATACTGACTTAAACAAGGCTTGCCCAAAAAATAGCTTTCCTTTACCAAATATAGACTTGATCATCGAGAGAATGATTACAATGAGCTCCTCTCATTTATGGATGCGTTCTCGGGTGACAAACGAATCAAGATTCACCCAGAGGACATAGAAAAGAACTTTTTCATAACAGAACAAGGAACATACTCCTACAAAGTCATGCCTTTTGGATTAAAGAACGCAAGAGAAAAGTACCAACAAATCGTTAACTGAATGTTTGCCAATCAACTCGGCCAAACAATAGAGGTGTATATCGACGATATGCTAGTCATGCCCAAGAAAGGCAAAGACCATGTAGACCACTTAGCTTGATGCTTCAAGACCCTGAACGAATATTAGATGGAGCTTAACCCGGCTAAATGTACTTTAAGGGTAACTTCGGGAGATATTTTTGGTTACATCGTAACCCAAAGAGGAATTAAAGCCAACCCAAAGCAGATTAAGGTAGTTCAAGAGCTATTCTCCAGAAAGAATAAATGAGAAGTACAGAGGCTTACTGGGTGAATCGCCCGTGTTGAACCGATTCCGATCTCGGTCAACAGATAAATGTTTCCCCTTTTATCAGTTGCTGTGAGGAAATAAGAACTTCAAATGGGATGAGGAATGCGAGAGTGCATTCTCTAAGTTGAAGGAATATTTGTCAATGCCGCCTATTTTGTCAAAACTAGAAGAATGAGAACCACTCTACATGTATATTGCAGTCTCGACATCAATAGTAAGCAGTGTACTAGTTTGAGAGGATCGAGGAGTTCATCATCCCATCTTATACACCAGCGAGTCTCTTGATGGAGCCGAGTCTTGGTACCCATCAACAGAAAAACTCGCTTTGACAGTTGTCACCTCAGCAAGGAAGTTGAGAACATACTTTCACTTTCATTCCCACACGATTATCATTTTCACCAACCATCCATTGAGGAGAATCTTGCATAGTCCTAATCAATTGAGAATATTGACCAAGTGGGGCAATAGAACTCAGCGAGTATTACATTGAGTATAAGGAAAGAACCAGCGCAAGGTCGCATGTATTGGCAGATTTCCTAATGAAGTTGTCTCCCGAGTTAGAACCATTAGAGCTGGATGAGACATTTCAGATTTGGAAAATTTTCATCGATGGATCATCTTCACAACACATATATGGAGTTGGAATTCGGCTAGAGATTCCAATTGGGGAAGTCTTGAAACAGTAATTATGACTAGCTTTCCTAGCATCTAATAACAAAGCTGAATATCAGGCCTTAATCGTAAGGATCCGACTTGCGAAGGAAATCAGAGCCTCCCAAATCGAATGCTATTGTGATTCACATTTGGAAGTCAATCAAATCAATGGCGGCTATGATACAAAGAATGATCAAATAAAAGCATACTTGAAAGTCGTTAAAGATCTGACGAATGACTTAAAGTTCAGGATTAACAAGATCTCCCAAGCGGAAAACACTTCAGCCAATGCCTTAGCGGTTTAGCGTCAACAAGTGATTCCATTCAAAGGTGAATTATCCCAGTCGAAAGTATAGGAATACCAAATATCAACCTACCAAAAAGAGACTTTGCCTTCATCTCGGTAATGGTCGACATGATAAAAGAACCCGACATGAACATCGTCAATCCTTTTTAAATCAGCAAAAAGAAGATTGACTAGAGAGATGAAATACTCGCATACATCATCTATGGTGAAGCTCCAGAAGATAGATTGACAGCAAGTTGACTCAAGCCAAGAGCACTTTTTATGCGTAAATTGATGGAAAGTTGTACTGACGAAGTATGAATGGTACCAAGTTACTTGTATCCACGGTGATGAGACGAGGAGAGTTATACAAGAAACGCACAATGGAGCCAGTGGAAACCACACTAGGAGACGATCACTTGTGCATAAGATCCAGACTTTAGGGTATTTTGAGCCCAAAATGGGGCAAGATTGCCAACAATATGCGGCTAAGTGCGATAAATTCCATAGACACATATTTCACGCTCTGACAGAGGTTGACATCGTCAATAATGCCTCACCCGTTCATGCACTGGCCAATGGACATAATCGAACCCTTACCATCATCTCGTCAAAAGTGATTTATGCTTGTAATGATAGACTACTTCTCCAAGTGGGCAAAGCCGGAGCTTATTCTCATATTAAGGACAAAGTCATTATCAAACTTTTCTGGAAGAATATCATATATCGTCACGAATTGCCTTATGAAATCATTACCGACAATGGTTCTCAATTCATCTCAGTAAAATTTACAAACTTTTGCGCAAGGTAGAATATCCGAGTTAGCAAGTCTCTGCCACAAAACCCTCAAAGCAATGGGCAAGCAGAAGCAACAAATAAACATATTCTGGACGACATTAAAACGAGCCTTGAAAAGAAGAAAGACAACTGGTCTGACGAGTTGGACGGAGTACTTTGGTCCCATTGAACTACGCCAAGATGGTCCATGGTTCAAACTCTTTTTTCTTTCACTACAAGAAAACACGAGTTTTGAGACTGAAAAGTATGACTAAAATATTAGTCACAAAACTTGATACTGTAGTGGTACTAATTTGCGACTAAACTGAGACTGCAAAAAATTAGTCTCATATTAGTCTTAACTTTGATACGGAACATATTAGTCGCACATTAGTAGCACATGTGCGACTAAAGTAAGACTGATTTGCAACTCTGTAGAAAAGAAGCAAATTAGTCACACATTTGAGACTATTGTGCGACTGTTTACCAATTCTCAAATTTCAGTCTCAAACCAGTCACAAAGGGTTAGGTACACACGTTTTCCTTACTTCTATACCTAATGTAACAAAAAAATGTGTGACTGATGAATCAGTCACATATTCCAGTCTTAGTTCAGTGATAAATTAATTCTATATATACCCTAACCATTGTATTTGTAAAGCTCACAACAAAAACCAAAAAAAAACCTTAGGCACAAAAAAACAGATTTTAGAAAAAAAGTTCTTAGAGAGAGAAAAAATAGTTTTTGAGAGAGAGAAAAAAACTTGGAGAGATAAATGAGAGGTAATTTTAATTATACAAATTTTCTGGAGTCAATGTATAGGAGAATTGATGAAGAAACAAGTAACATCTCATTGGAATTTTCTGCTGGAGTGGATGAGTTCATAAATTTTGCGTGTAATCAGACGTTTGAACTTAGTAATAGGGGTAAGTTTTGTTGTCCCTATATTTCCTGCAAAAATAATAAAATTCTGCCGGCACAAAGAATTTCAAATCATCTATTTCGTTAAGGTCTTCCCCATGCATGTACCATACATAATACTAAGGCATGAAGACGTTCAGCATTAGGGATGTGGATTTAGGCAGTTATAGTGCAAGTTTTGGTAGAAGTGAAAATCATGAAGACGTTTCTCATGTAGAAGACACACATGTAGGGATGGTAAATGATGCATTTCCTGCTCAGCATTACACAAGTTAGAATCATAACACGAGTTATGATCATAACACGAGTTATGATCAGAATGATCAAGCGGAGCATGAATATAATTATCAAAATACAGTAGAAGTACCTAATAATGAGGCTCAAAAATTTTATACCATGTTAGAAGCTGCTAACAATCCTTTATATGATGGTTGTGAGGAAGGTCACCCGCATTTATCATTAGCATCTCGGTTGATGCATATGAAAACAAATTTTAATGAATCCAAACATGAACTAGACCAATGGGCAGAACTGATTTCAATGTATCTACCTAAGGATAATCAGAGCACTATGTCGTATTATGAAATCGAGAAACTGATAGCAATTTAGGGATCTCTTACCATACAATTTATGTGTGTATGAATAATTGTATGATCTTCTGGAAAGAGGATGAAAAATGGGATAAGTGTAAATTTTGCGGAGCAGCAAGATACAAGAAGATTACAGGTCGAACCAAAATACCATTTAGTCGTATATGGTATTTACATATTGCTGATAGAATAAAAAACTGTATCAGAGTGCCCACAATGCAGAGGCGATGAGATGGCATGCATAACATGCATCAAACAAAGGAGAGATGGCTCATCCATCCGATGCAGCGGAGTGGAAGAATTTTTAGAAGTTACACTCTAGATTTTCAAGTGAACCTCGCAATGTATATTTTGGATTATGCACTGATGGATTCAATCCTTTTGGAATGTCTCATAATCACTCGTTGTGGCCTATGTTAATGACTCCATATAATTTACCCCCGGGTATGTGTATGAAGGAAGAATATGTGTGGCTTACAATTTTGAATTCAAGTCCACATAATCCACAAGTAAGTCTCTGATTGATGAGTTGAAAGAGCTATGGAGTACAGGAGTTGAGGGGTATGATAAGTTCAACAATCAAAATTTCAATGGCAAAGTAGTTTTAGTGTGGACGATTAATGACTTCCCCGTATACGGCATGTTATCAGGGTGGTCGCGCATGGCCGATTAGCTTGTCCAGTATGCATGGATGATACTAAGACCTTTCAATTACCAAATGGACAGAAGACATGTTGGTTTGATTATCACATACGGTTTCTTCCTCCGAATCATCCATTAAGAAGAAATAAAAGAAATTTTTTGAAAGGAAAATATGCTATAGATCAGTACCCATCCCTAACACTGATCGGTGATAAAGTGTATAATCAGTGAATAAGGGAGGTTAATCTAGCAAAAACATCTGATTGTGGAGGAAATGGACATGAGGAGAAAGCTGATGGATATGGGAAGTCGCATAATTGGCATAAAGAAAGCATATTCTGGAAATTTCCATATTGGAAAGATCTAAATCTACGACATTGTCTTGATCCGATGCACATAGAGAAGAATGTTTTCGATGCATTCTTAAATATTTTCATGAACGTAAACTATAAATCAAAAGACACAGTTAAGGTAAGATTGGATATAGCACGATTTTTCTCGAGGAAAGAATTACATCTGGATAGCCGTAGAAGAGCTCATGTTCCTACATTCAAACTGAGTGCGGCAGCAAAAGAGCGTTTACTAGCATGTCTTAAACATGATATTAAATTTCCCGATGGGTACGCGTCAGATCTAGCGACTTGTACTGATATAGAAGGTAGGAAATTTTTAGGCATGAAGAGTCATGACTATCATGTTTTTATGGAACGCTTGTTTCTATTCATCTTTGCTGAACTCTTACCACGTAACCTTCATCTTGCACTATCAGGTATCTATGAAAAAATTATATTATACATTATTAACCACACATGTATATGTTAAATCGTGTATTTTGTCTACGTTTGTGTAGCACTTGGAGGATTTTTTCGAGATTTGTGTAGTACAACATTGTTGGCGACTCTTGTTTAAATTATGAAGAAAAACATAGTTTTAATACTATGTAATTTGGAGAAGCTTTTCTTACTTGTAGTGTTCGATGTGATGGTCCACCTGCTTGTGCATCTACCATATGAAGCTAAACTGGACGACGTTTTGTAGTATCGTTGGATGTATCTGTTTTAACGATTTTTCAAGAAGTTAAAAAGCAAAGCAAAAAATAAAAGATATGCAACTGAATCGATTGTGCAATCATACTTGAACAATGAGATTTCTTACTTTTCAGAGTGGTTTTTGACTTCACATGTACATACAAAAAAGGTAATGTGTTTATATATACAGTATTTTCTTAACATTATATATTAATTATTATTATAAATGTAATAAATTTATTGCCAAAGGGCATCGAGATATGATGAGGGCGAATCTCCAGTATATCCGACTGAAGTAAAAACCCGATATGTTTAAACATATTGGTTGACCAAGTGAAAAAGTAAACAATTATATATAAATGATATAGACGAAGTCGTCGCACATGTATATATAATGGAATTGTAAATATTTTCGCCCATTAGAGAGGTAATTTAAAATACCTGATATTGTTATTTATATATGTGTGCTTCATGTTTTATTTTATTTATTTCTATTTCTATGGCTCAGCTGTGTGAAGAGTACATTCGTCATTGTCATCCTGAATTAACAGAAGACCAAGTTATGAGGAAAAAAGATGCAGAATTTGCCACCTAGGTCAGAGATTACGTAAGTAAAATTAAAATATTACTATGATCCTTATTTATGTATGGAAATATATAATTATTTACTTTCACGTACAGGTTAGCTTACCGAATCCCGCAATCACCTGGCCGATATGAGTTTGCGAACTAGTTAAAGGCCCCGATAAGAAGGTGACAGTGTGGCCCATGTACTTTACTCGAGGATATTTGTTTTATATACGTTACCACGAACGGCTGAGGAAGATATAAATCATATGAACCATTTATATTGGGTACACACAATCATAATCACTTAATTCTAAAACCATTTAATTATGATATTATTTAACTTTTTTTTTTGTAATTTACAGCATCGTAAGCAGATCAAGTTTGTTATATTACATATCCATATACAACCCAACCAAGGCAGCAATGGTTGAATGTTTGTAAAGTAAATCCAAGAGAAAATATCTTAGGAAACTACAGAGTCAGAAAACCACCTTTGCTACAACAAGATAACAAAAACGATGTGCTCATGACGGTGGTAGAAAATATCAAAATTGAAAATTTTGCTTTTTCAACCCATGATGACGAAGAAGTTGATGCTGAAGTTCAAGATGCTGAACCTGAAGATGAATTTCAATGTAATATGTCGTCTTCAGATGATGAAGAAGAGAACAATATAGAAGAAAAATAATAATTTTTTAATCGTATTTATTAAAACTTTTAGACGTTTCTTACGAGTTACATATTAAACGTTTAGTATAATGTTTTCGTTTCTATGAATTGTGAAAACTATATATAATATTGTATTCATTAATATTAACTTTCCGAAAGAATTTTGATTTCAAACAAAACAATTCCCGCAAGTTTTCGGGAATTTTTGTAAAACTGAACATATTAATCTTACGTAATATATATTTATTGTTGCGTTTAATGTTCGAAAGATTTTGGTAGCCCAGTGGTAATTGGAGTACCAAAAAAACCAATCCTAAATATCAACGGGTTCGAGTCCTAGTGATTTGTTTTTTAAAAATGATTTAGACTCTGCGACTGAACTGAGACTTGGGCCTCCAAATCAGTCACACTATAGTCACACAACGGAATTAAAAAAAAGGAATCACCCAAATCAGTCACACTACAGTTAGATAACCATTAAACTATAGAACTCTTTCTTTCATAAAGCACGGCGAATAATATATACTAGTAAGATTAATATGTTCGGTTTTATAAAAATTCCCAAAAACTTGCGAGATTTGCTTTTGTTCTAAATTAGAATTCTTTTGGAAATTTAATATTAATGAATACAATAAAGTAGTACTTTTCACAATTTGTAGAAACAAAAACATTATACTTCCATCATTGAGAATGCAATTGAATCATAATGTTATATAAATTAATGAGTTTGTTTTCATATACTTGAATGTGTTTTCTAAATTAATTTGAAATGGTATACATAATCCTTCCTAATTGGATAATTCGATGTATAAGCATCATGTTTTAATGTAAAATGAAATCTTAGAAACATTTTCTTCACGTTATGTTGCCAAAATCGATAATTTTAAATAATCAAACACACATCAGTCACATAAAAGTGCAACTGATATGCAACTAAAGTGGAAACAAGTCACATATCAGTTATAAATGTTGTGACTGATCTGCGACTTATCCCAAAAAATTGGCGTAGTCACATATCAGTTACAAATGTTGTGACTGATCTGCGACTATGTATCATTTCAGTTGCAGATCAGTTGCACTTTTGTGACTGATGTGTGACTGCTTTTTTAAAATTATCATTTTTGGCAACATAACATGAATAATATATTTCTAAAAACTTTCTTCTACATTGATACATGATGCTTATACATCAAATTATCAAATTAGGAAAGATTGTGTATAACATATCAAATTAATTTAGAAAACACGTAAAAAACCATTAACTTATAATATTATGATTCAGTTTCATTCTCAATGATGGAAGTATAATGTTTCCGTTTCTATGATTTATGAAAACTACATACTCTATTGTATTCACTAATATTAACTCTCCGAAAAGATTTTGATTTTGAACAAAAGAAAATCCCGCAAGTTTTCGGGAATTTTTGTAAAACCGAACATATTAATCTTATGTATTATATATTTATCTTTGCGTGTAATGTTCGTAAGAGTTTGGTAGTCCAATGGTTATCTGACTATCACAAAAACCTATTCTAAAGTGTCACGGGTTCAAATCTTCGTGATTTGTTTTCTTTAATGATTTATACTCTGCGACTGAACTGAGACTGGGGCCCCCAAATCAGTCGCACTACAATCACACAGCGGAACTAAAAAAAGGAATAAAGGGGACTTAAACCCGTGACAGTTCTAGGTAGGCTTTTGTAGTAGTTAGATAACCATTGAACTATAAAAATCTTTCGGTCATAAAGCACGATGAATAATATATATTACGTAAGATTAATATGTTCGGTTTTACAAAAATTTCCAAAACTTGCAGGATTTGCTTTTGTTAAATTTTAGATGTTTAGTATAATATTTTCATTTCTATGAATTGTGAAAACTACATATTCGATTGTATTCATTAACATTAACTCTCCCAAAGGATTTTGATTTCGAACAAAAGCAAATCCCGCAAGTTTTTGAGAATTTTTGTAAAACAGAACATATTAATCTTACGTAATATATATTTATCGTTGCATTCAATATATATATATATATATTTTAATTTTGGTTTGTGAGAGAATTGGGACTAATTTGTGGGTCCAATCTCAGTTCAGTCGCAGAGCTAATCCCAGGTAATATTTCGCTAAATTATTTCAATCACGCGGGTTTATTTCATGGAAATTCTGTGAGTGATGTGAGATTATTTTCCCAGTCGCAGAAAATAAATCATAAATACCCATCTTAGTATAATATTTTCATTTCTATGAATTGTGAAAACTACATACTCGATTGTATTCATTAACATTGACTCTCCGGAAGGATTTTGATTTCAAACAAAATCAAATCCCGCAAGTTTTTGAGAATTTTTGTAAAACCGAACATATTAATCTTACGTAATATATATTTATCATTGCATTTAATGTTCGAAAGAGTCCGGCAGCCCAGTAGTTATCAGATTACCACAAAAGCCAATTCCGAAGTATCACGGGTTCGTCCCCGTGTTTCTTTTTTTTTGATTTTGGTTTGTGACAGAATTGGAACTAATTTGTGAGTCCAGTCTCAGTTCAGTCGCAGAGTTAATCCTGGATAATATTTCGCTAAATTATTTCAATCACGCGGGTTTATTTCATGAAAATTTTGTGAGTGATGTGAGACTATTTTCCCAGTCGCAGAAAATAAATCCTAAATACCCAGCTTCTTCTTCCTCGCGACACATAAGGAGATCCCAAAAATTCTTCAAATCGGTTGAGTTTTCTCTCAAATCAAGCATGATTTGTGGACTCCAAACTCAATACCATGTCTCATACGGGTCGATCTAGGTTTGGGAGAAGAGGAGGAAGATCCGGAACAAGCTTTCAAGGGAGTGAGAAAACTACATCTTCGGTGGTTCCTCCGGCGAGACTTCCGGTGGTTCCTTTTGTTTTGTGCCGCCGGCTTCGTCTCCTCAATCATGAAATTGAGCGGCTCCAATTCTTCAACAATATGATGAAGCTTTTTCGTCAAAACAAGGTAATGAACCCGCTCAATATACTCTAGAGGACCTTTTTCATTGTGAAGAACGAGCAATAAATCTACCTAAATTGAATCCATTTGCAAATGAAAGAACAATTTGGTAACAAAAATTTCATTTTTTTTTGATTTTTTGCTAATTATATGGTAGATTATGTTGAATTATGTGGTAGATTAGGTTGATGTAATTTATAATTGGTATATTTGGAATTTTATTGGATTTATAAGCAAATTATTGAATTTATATGATATGTGGTTTGTGATTTGTGAATTTGTATGAATTTTTAAGAATGATAATAGGTTTTTTTTTGAAGTTTTGTAGAGTTTTTGGCATTTTGTATAAGTTATTCTATAGTTTTAAAATATTTTTATAAATTATTACAGTTTTTCAATAATTTTAAAAAAATATTTATTAAATTTTAATAAAGTTTTTATACATTTTAATAAGGTATTTTTGACTTTCCACGAATTATACAAATTCTTATAAATTAAAATGAATTTTTATGAATTTTTATTCACTCTTCAATGAATTTTTAAAAATATTTAATTAATTTTTTTGGGTGTTACTAAATTTTTATTATTTTTTTGTAAATGTTTATAAGATTTTTGTGAATTTTTATGAATTATTTTATATTATGTAATAAAATATTTGAATTTTATTGAAATATGATGAAATTGTGTTTAATTTTTTATCATTTTTGTAGTTATGATCAAGACCGTAACATCGATATTTCAAGACATAATTCAGATATAATTAGAGCCAGCTATAAAAACAAATATATGTGTTGGACTTATACTCCTCCAAATATACGAGATTAGTTCTTCGTAAAATTCGCGGTAAACTCATTTTTATTTACTGACACATTTTTTTAAAAAAATTAAAATTTAAAATTTTTATTTACTAACACTTTAAAAAACTTTTTTATAGCAAATTTACTATTGGAACCCGGCTATTACACTGACAGTTTGCTATCAATGCGACCAAGTCGCTAGAAAGTAGATGAAGGGAATCACGACTGAGATCAAAACTAAAGGTAAATGTCCTGGTTGGATGAATAGTAACATTTACGAGAAGTTATGTGAGCATTGGGGTACAGAGGAAACCTAGGCCAAGAGTGAGAAAACCTGGGCTGCGCGTTATTTTGATCGTGATGGCTACGGACCGCATAAGCATGTGTAGCGACAGAAGAGTTTCTACCGTGTTCAGTGTGAACTTGTAAGTTTTTCTAATTTATATAATTTTTAATTTTTTTTACTTTTTTATTATATAATCTGTTTTTTTCTGGAGGATGAATTGCATCGACATGTTTCTAGCACTGAAGTCTTCACGAAGACACACACTAATTCTTCAGACGGTAACTTTGTGGATCTTAAGACAAAGGAAATTGATGGCACTTATGAGCAGAAGCATAGTAAGTTCATCCAATCCCAGATGGACAGCAACACTGATATATCTTATAGTACTTC
The DNA here is from genome assembly GCA_900406435.1 of Lepidium aucheri. Classification (NCBI taxonomy): domain Eukaryota; kingdom Viridiplantae; phylum Streptophyta; class Magnoliopsida; order Brassicales; family Brassicaceae; genus Lepidium; species Lepidium aucheri. Next base: position 553 of record OVBA01001027.1, on the reverse strand, counting down.
TCAGACAATACAACTCACTCCAGAGCAAGAGAACCATCTTTTTCTTCATGTAATTTTTTTTTAATTTTTTAAAATTTTTTTGTTTATTTATTAAAATATTTAAATATTTTAGACATCTTTTATTTTTTTCAGTATGCGTTGTCGGATCATAGAGCATTTACGGATTGGGTAATCTCAACTCCAAGTATCGTTCTGGCAAGAAAAATACGATCGCCGAGACGACAATGAAGGACATGATTTCAGAGTTGCAGCAACAAATGGCGGCTTACAAACAAGACGTGTAGCAAAAGATGGCGAGTTACAAGGATAACATCAATTACTTGACACAGCAGAATCGCGAGTTTCTATAGTACCTTCAGTAGACACTACCATCTTTTCCAGCTCATTTGCTTTCGATGCCTCCTCCTTTAGCATAACATGATGGTTTGGGGTCTTCTTCTGCTACCAGACCTCCTGATGACCAGATTTGATTTTCTTTCACATTTATTTTTGAATTTTGTGTTTTCGACTTTAACATTTCAATACTACTCGGTTTAGGCTTTAGTAATATATA
>OVBA01001026.1:0-41406 GCA_900406435.1 Lepidium aucheri | reverse complement strand
TTTCTGCAAGTCTACCAAAAATCTGGCAGACTTCCTGCAAGTCTACCAAAAATCAGGTAGACTTCCTCCAAGTCTACCAAAATCTGGTAGACTTCCTGCAAGTCTACCAAAAATCTGCCTGACTTCCTACAAGTCTACTAAAAATTTGGCAGACTTCCAGCAAATCTACCAAAAATCTGGCAGACTTTCTGCAAGTCTACCAAAAATCTGGCAGACTTCCTGCAAGTCTGCCAAAATCTGGCAGACTTCGTGCAAGTCTACCAAAAATCTGGCACACTTCCTGCAAATCTACCAAAATCTGGCAGACTTCCTGCAAGTCTACCAAAATCTGGCAGACTTCCTGCAAGTCTACCAAAAATCTGGCAGACTTCCTGCAAGTCTACCAAAAATCTGGCAGACTTCCAGCAAGTCTACCAAAAATCTGGCAGACTTCCTGCAAGTCTACCAAAAATCTGGCAGATATCCAGCAAGTCTACCAAAAATCTGGCAGATTTCCTGTAAGTCTACGAAAAATCTGGCAGACTTCTAGCAAGTCTACCAAAAATCTGGCAGACTTCCTGCAAGTCTACCAAAAATCTGGCAGACTTCCTGCAAGTCTACCAAAAATCTGGCAGACTTCGTGTAAGTCTACCAAAAATCTGGCAGACTTCCTACACGTCTACCAAAAATCAGACAAACTTTTTTTTCTGGATGCGTAGACCGATCGATATATAATGCAAAACTCTGACGTTTTCTAGAAAAATACTGATCGATTGGTCCATGCAATGAGCGATGCAAATATTCGGTTTTTTCTCAAAAAAACTTGTAGAGTAAACCGGACCGATGGTCTCACCTTAGATCGATCAGTCTATGTCGTTAGCAACTTTCTAATTTGAGACAAAATTGTCTGGATCAATTGATTTCACTACAGATCGATCGGTCTATGTCGTTATACCCTTTAAAGTTTGATACAGAATTAACTGGATCGATCGGTCTCACCTTAGATCGATCGGTCTATGTCGTTCGCAACTTTTTACTTCGATACAAAATTGTTTGGATCGATCGATCTCACTGTAGATCGATCGGTCTATGTCGTTATCCCCTTTAAAATTCGATTGATCCAACATTTTCGCAAAAAAACATCAGTCTTTGATTTCATTAAAATCAAACATGTTTTAAAGAGTAAGAAACTCAATACTAATCAATATTCAATTAAAAACACAATTTCTATTTAGGAATCACTAAAATTAAATTATCACAAACCTGATTATGCAACAGATAACTCTGGCACCTTGTATTGTGTAACCTAACAAAACTAGAACAGATAATAGATTTATGTTTCTGGAAAAATTGAAAGAGATCAATATGATTTGATAAATGAGTATTTTTGAAGTGTGGGGTAAAATAAGTATATTTAAAAAAAGTAAGTTATCTAAGTAATTTGGAAAAAAAAGAGGTTATCCTAATAATATATAAAATAAAGTAGGTTATATTAGTTAATTTTTTCTTTTTTTTTCATGTTTTAAATCTGTGTAAGGCAAGAGTCATTAGTTAGGATAATTCAAAATTATATATATTTATTAGGCACTTCAAGTAACTCGGTAAAAACATTACATTTGGTTTGTAAAGTCTGCTAAAACTAATATTAACAACTTAATTAATTATGTTTAACTTGACTAAGGTTATCTCTCACACAACACTAAAACACTAAAATAGTGTTGAATTTACAGTTTTTTTTCTCCAATCCAACACTAAAACTTGCACTATTATAATGTGATTCATATTTTGCTTCAGTATTACGCTATATTTGGTGTGATACTATTCAAAACTGTAAAAAATAAAATATTAATATATTTCAATATGTTACATATTATATTAATTTTATATTGTTTTAATATACATTTCCCACAAACGTAAACAATCCTCGTAGATGTAACTAACACAATTATTTTGATTATGATTATGTTTATGTTATTTAGTGTAAGCAATTACATTAAATCTAATAATTTAGATACAGTTTTTTTTTCGGTCTAAGTTTATTAGTTAAATCTCAAAAAGAGGAAGAAAAAGATTAAAAGAGAGGATAAAGCTGCTAAGAGAAATAATAAGAAACATAAAACTCTACTTCTAGCAGATAATCTTGGATCCTCAGTCAAGAAACAATCAAGCCACAAAGGGCCACCAAGAGCTAAATAATTACTGAAACGCCCATCCTTGATCACACTGTATGCAAGCTTCCTAGCTGGAATGTTGGTTTTCACAACTGTTTGATGCAAAACACAGCTCTCAAATTCATTTTCTAAAGTTTGAAAGCGTTTGACAAAGCTACTGTACTTTGGCGAGAGCTTCATATGCTGTATAGTTTCCAAGATACTTCCATTTTCTACCCATATTTTAATTACTGTGTATTGTATATCTTTAAGTTTTTGCATAGTCCAGATTAAGCATTTCCATTTAGTAACCAATCTCGATTGATATGGGGTTAGAGTGTCTCTAGCATGATGGTGAGCCAAACCGGAACTATCTCTAGTGATCCATGAAATACCACTCAAAACCGGAGGCGATGACCATGCATAACCAATGTTGCACTTCATCATCTGCGAGCTCGGTCTAGACCAGAAACATGGAGGTGCAAAGGCATTATGTTCACAATGTTGATTTGTCTCCACTGCAGCATTTTCCTGCCTCTATTCAGAGGCTGCTTCAATCACTTGAGCAAGTAGAATATTAGCATTCTAGTCCTGGCCACTAATAACCTTGCCATTTCTTTGCTTCCAGATCCCCAAAGGATCCATGGAAGAGCTTGTCGGAACTAATTACTAGGGCCTATTTTTTCATTTTTGCAAAAAAAATTATCATTGTATTGCTGGATACTATCCCTTGTGGTCACAAGCATACTTTGAAATGTTGTTTCCCCCTAAACCGTTCTTGCATGATCAAACTTGAAAAGTAAATGTTGTATAGATTCATCTTGTGTTCTACAGACTTGACAAACTTTTGAACATTAATACCTCATTTTCTTAAGCATTCAGACACAAAAATCGCACCTGAGAGTGATCTCCAAATGAAGAATTTGATTTTCGGATGGGGAAATCGGCAAAAAAAATACGAACTTTGCATAAATTGCCAAAAAATACGATCTTTTTGGCCGACCAAAAAAACACTCAATTTTATTTTACTTTCCAATTAAATACCAAAGATTTCATTGACTTGCCAAAATAAACATGCCGTGAGAAACATCGTCTGTTTTGCCGTTAAAATAAAACGACGTTGTTTTAAACTGAGATGAAACAACGTCGTTTTATAGCCAAAAAACGAAGCTAGCCAAAAAAGCACAAATTTTTACGAATCGCCAAAAAAACACTAAATTTCTGGCTGACCAAAAAACACTCAATTGTATTTGACTTTCCAATTGAATACCAAATTTTTTGTTGATTTGCCAAAATAAGCTCGCCGTAGAGAAACATAACAAAACAATCTCACACTATTTGTTTTACCATTAAAGTAAAACGATGTTATTTTAAATAATATCTCAAAATCAATATTATATAATATGAATATGGTTTAAGAATCTAAATGAACACATGCTTAAAAATCTATATTAAAGTGTTGTATCAGATTATCATATGAGTTTTTCTGGAGATTGGTACAAGGACATTTGTCAATCTGTAATATGCAACCCTAGCACGGGTCACCTACTATCTTTACCTAAACCCATAACAGATAACAATATTGATTATTTGATAAGCTTCTTCATGTATGATCTGATACTAAAACAATACAAGGTGTTGTTTTTGAGATATTATTTAAAATGGTGTCGTTTTACTCTAACGGAAAAACATATAGCGTGAGATTATTTTGTTATGTTTCTCTACGACGTGTTTATTTTGGCAAGTCAACGAAAAATTTGGTATTTAATTGGAAAGTCAAATATAATTGAGTGTTTTTTTGGTCGGCCAGAAACTTCGTGTTTTTTTGGCGATTCGTAAAAAGTTTATGCTTTTTTGGCCATTTTTGTTTTTTAGTTTTCAAAAAACAGTAAAACAACATCGTTTCATCTCAACTTAGAACGACGTCTTTTTAATTTAACGGCAAAACAGACGATGTTTCATGGCGTGCTTATTTTGGTAAGTCAACAAAAACTTTAGTATTTAATTGGAAAGTCAAATAAAATTGAGTGTTTTTTTGGTCGGCCAGAAAAGTCATGCTTTTTTTGGCGATTCATGCAAAGTTCGCGTTTTGTTTGGCCGATTTCCCTTTTCGGATGGGTTTTAATCTTCTATATTCTCCTCTTTGTCTTATTAATACTCTGTACTTGTGCAGACTCAGGTTCACCCTGAAACAAAGGCTTATTAGCCAACCATCATATGCTTTTGACATTATAACTACCACTTTTTGAGAAAACCCATCTCCACACATCCTTTTTACTTACACATGGAGGAAAGGATGTGATACAATGTACATCTAAAGGTAGGAAAAGAGCCTGAAGTTTGACATGATTCCACGAACCTTCTTGTGTAATCAAGTCAAATATTCGAAGGTTGAGATCACTATTTGCTTCCTTATTGCAAGGTACGAGGCTCCTCTTCCATTACCTAATTACTAAGCCAAACGTGAGTATCTCAGCCATTACCAAAGTACGCATAAGACCTCGAGATAATAGATCTTGTCCAGACAGTATGCTGCACTATCCATAAGACTGTCACGTAGCTGGTCTTGCATCAAGTAAGGGACAGTTTGGAAATACCTAAACCATTAAAACTCGTGATAACAAGGAATCAGGTGAGTCTAGAAGTCGCCAGGATTGATCTTCCCCATTCCACCAAAACCTTGTTATGGCACATGTGATCTTCTTACATTGGAATTTAGTAACTCAGAAACAAGACATCGTGTACACTGGTAATTCCAAAGCAACTGATTTCAAAAGGATCTCCTTACCACCAAGAGATAAAGTTTTCTCATACCATCCATTTGATCTACCTTTTAGATGTTCAATTATATAGGCCAAGATATCTCTTTTCGGTCCCTTGAAACTCTCGAGTAGACCCAAATATCTGCCTTCACCGCCTTCATTTGCGATATCAAGACATAGGCCCATTAATCGCTTAGAGATAGCATCAATCTTACTACCAAAAGTTATTGCCGATTTTTAGAAATTAATGGTTTGTCCTGAGGCATCACCGTAAATATTGAGGCATCTCAAAATTTTTGTATATTCTAATAAGGTTGCACGATATAAGAAGATATTATTGTTGGCAAAATGAAGATGTTGGATCGAAGAACAATCTGTTGTGGTTCCCATGCTCGTCATTTGTCTACCACTTTCAGCTCTTTGCAACATATGCACTAAGGGTTCAGCACATAGAATGAAGATAAAAGGAGAAAGAGGATCCCCTTGTCTGAGACCTCTTTTTGGTATAATAAAAACATGTGATGTAACATTCAAAAGAGCAGTGTAAGAGATCGTACTTATACACTCCATAAGCCACGTTATCCACATCAGATCAAAACCCATCTTATAGAAAAGCTCTCTTGAAAAAAACACCACTCAACATGATCATACACTTTTGATATGTCAGTCTCGACTGCCATAAGGTTGTCCTGACATCACGGGTTTATATTTAAAGAATAAATCAGCTCATGAGCTAAAAACATATTATCAGATATAAGCTTACCCAAAACGAATGCACCTTAAGGTTCAGAAACCAAACTCGGTAGACATGCTTTAAGGCGATTACTCATAACCCATGAGACAATTTTATAAGCTACAGAGCATAAGCTTGTTGGTCTCAAATCTATCATCTTGTTCGGGTTCTTAGTTTTAGGTATTAAACAAATTTCTGTGTAATTCCACTCTTTTGGTAGTTTTCCAGTCATGAATATGCTTTTAACTTCCTTACTAACTTTTCCACCCACAAGATCCCAATAAGATTGGAAGAACACATCGGTTATACCATATGCTCCTAGATCTTTCTTTGATTTGATCCCAAAAGCAACTTTCCAGATCTCATCATCTATCACCGTTTGTGTAAGTATTCTGTTCATGGTTTTGGTAACGCGGGGCTGCATACCTTTAAGTAACATCAATGCAGAGCTAGGCCTTGTTGATGTGAATAACTCTCAGAAGTACTTAACCACAATTTCCCCTTTTGAGCCCTCAGTAAATTGTTCGATTCCATCAAAATTCATAAGAGAAACAATCGAAACTCGTGTTACGATCCCTATCCTTCAGACATTTTCCCTATAATTTTTTTTCCAGAATTCCTCCTCAGCCCTATATGCTTGAGCCAGACGTAATCGGATATTTCAGGCGAGACCCAGATCAGGAAATGTCTTACTTAGTTCTACATCAAGGTCTATTGAGTCTCTGAATCTTTGTATGTGAATTACAATCTATCGTTCTCTTCCATACCGCAAGGTCCTTTCTGCATTGGGTCAATTTATCCATCAAAGAAACAAAAATTTGGCAACCTTGACTCTCCCAACTTCTTTTAATTATTTCATTAACACCTGTCATAGATAACCAACGGCGATCAAAGATGAATTTGCCCTTGTTCTCTACATCATCATTCACAAATCTCAACAAAATAGGCATGTGATCCGAGCCAATATGCTGCAAGTATTGACTCTGTATTGATGGCCACATCTGAAACCAATCGGTATTGCCAAGAGCTTGATCAAGTTTATGCTGCACATAATTATTATTCCTAGTTCCTGCCCAAAAAAATTGTTACCAAAAAACATGATCTCTCTCAACTCGGAGTCTGAGATCATATTGCAGAAGGAAGCAAAACTTGTTGGTGATCATTATAGTCCACCTATCATTATAGTCAACCAGTGTTCACCAACTCATCCCAAACAACTTGCCTTTGATTTCTTTCCGGGGCACCATACACATAAGAATCAAAAAACTTTATTGATTCCAATTGAACTTGTACATCTATGATGTTCTTATTAGAAGAGAGGACACCCTCATTATATGAAGACTTCCAAAGTAGTGCCAGCCTATTACATTAGAAGAGAGGACACCCTCATTGCCAACTATCTTTTCCATTTACTATGTCTCTTCTTTATGCGATGATAAGGCCAGTTAACCCCAGATGTGCCACCTTCAAAGGATAAAGACTGGTGACCCGTTGGGTTATTGTTTGCTTTCTAAAATTTGGCAACTTGAATACTCTTCCCTTTATTTTTAACCGCAACTATATCTCTGTTGGAGCTCTTAATTCCATCATTTTTTGCGGATACCTGAGCCACTAAATCCTTGTAAGAACTTCTAAGATAGTCGAAAACTAGACACTTTTCTTTGTTTATGTCCGTAATTATTTATGATTGGGTTTGTCTTTCTATCTGGGATTTGGAATATGATCCAGAAAGACAAACCCGATCAATCCTACCTTGCTTCTCAGTGGGATTTGCAGTCGATATATAGGTTCTCATGACATCCAACACTGCTTTGCATATCTTTGGCTTCTCTGATTTTTCATCAATGCACATATTTGATTCTCAGTGGACATCAAGTAGAGGATCATCTTTATGAAGTGTTGTCACACGTTGACCCTGATTGGTATTAACTCCACCCATAGTAGTGTTCTGCCAATTTCAGATTTAAAAGGGCACCATGATTTATCGTGTGTTAAACGTTGACACTAATAACATCGTACTCAAAACCAATGTTGACCACACCTCCTAACGAAAGCTCAAATTTTTTGGAGTTCTTCAATGCTCTGTTTATGTTGATCAACACTTTGGCTCTTATAGGGTTAAAGGCCAATTCCTTTACTTGTCCGAGATAACCTGCAATCTCAATGAGTAGATCTGCATCATAACATTCAAGAGGGACCCGATAGAGACAAACCAAGATTGGCATCGTTTGCAAAGAGTCCTACAATGGGTCCTCCATCCATCTATTAAGCATCACACTCCAGTCTTTGTACATCCACACACCGGTATTGAGAACCGATAGAAGATCACTTTCCGCATCAAAAATGAATTACAAATGATCCATGGACAGTGTGGAACATCTACATGTGTCTTGTACCCTCCACATATGAGGCATGTCATGGATAAAATTTGACATCCTCTCTTCACCTATTAGAGACTTTCACCTCTTTAGTGTCAAAAGATGAGAGAGAGGATGTCAAAAGATGAGAGAGAGTAAAAAAGAGGAGAGAGAGTGAAAAAGAGGAGAGAGAGTGAAAAAGAGGAGAGAGAGTAAAAAAAGAGGAGAGAAACTAAAAAAAGAGAGACTAAAAAAAGGAGAGAGAGTAAAAAGATGAGACAGAGTCGAAAAGGAGAAAGAGTCAAAAGATGAGAGAGAGTAAAAAAGAGGAGAGAGAGTGAAAAAGAAGTGAGTAAAAAAGGAGAAATGGTAAAAAGATGAGAGAAAGTGAAAAAGATAAGAGAGAGTGAAAAATGAGAAAAGGTAAAAAGAGGTGAGAGAGTAAAAAAGAGGAGAGAAAGTGAAAAACAGAAGAGAGAGTAAAAAGGAAGAGGGTAAAAGAGGAAAGAGAGTTAAAAAGAGGAGAGAGAGTAAAAAGATGAATGAGAGTGAAAAGATGAGACATAGTAAAAAAAAGAAGAGAGAAAGAGTAAAAAAGATGAGAAAGAATAAAAAAAAGAGAGAGAATAAATTTTTTAATAATAAAATAATCTTAGAAAGTTTCATAGAAAGTTTCATAGGGGTTCTTAAGTTTTTTAATAATTTTAAAAATCCTTAAGAATCCATTGATAATGGTAGTCTTAGACCTCTAAGAGAGACATTACTTAACATATTTTTTTAGATATAGTTTGTATTTTTATTAAATGTTGTATTTAATTATTTTAAACAAAATCTATACTTAAATAATCACTGCAATTAGGAAATTTTAAACGAACAACATTATAAATCATATCTAAGTTTTGGAAAATATTTTTAGTTAACCTATTTTGGTCTTATATTAAATAATAATTAACATATTAAAAGAATAATAAGTATTAAGAAAAATGTATTACATTAAAAAATATAATAATGTAAATGGTTAGTCTAGTAGCGGGTGATAAGTCTATTAAAAACAGACATACTTACACATTGAGAAATCGAATTTTACTACATACATTATATAAGAACTTATCTAATAAGTTAGCCATAGTAGTCTAATATTGAAAGAAAAAATATATATTAATTTCAGTTTGATATTTGGTATTATTATGGTTGGGAAAAAAAATTTAGAACTAAAACTACACTAAATATACTTCAATTTTAACACTAAAATAGTGTTGTGGTTGGAGATACCATAAAAAAAAGTATGTAAAAGACGTAAATAGGAAGCACAATAAAGATACCAATTTCTAGGAAAAATCAACAGCTCTATTAAATGAAAATAAAGCCAAACAAAATATAGAAAGAGTTGGAATATAGGAGAAGTCAGAGATACGTGTCCTTTGGGGTTGCACTTGTAAAACTTAACCACGCCAACGATGCATTTTGTCAACGCCGATCTCTTGCGTCCCACGTGCAACTCACATGATTCCTATACTTCCTTTTATAAGCCGGTTCAAGAACAACATTATTGGTTAGATCTTCATATGAGTTTTTTAGTAACTTTTGATGATTAAATTTTTTAAAAAATAGAGTTAAAGAGATGTATTTATTGTTTGAATTTCTTGGTAAGATTATTGGTGGTTTCTTAAAAGAGTTTTTTATGGAAAAAAAAAAATTTATAATTTTAGATAACTTAATTATTATTGGAAAAGCCAAGAAACAGGTGACCCAGTTGGTTTGCCCTTGATTTAGCTAGGCATGAGGTGGTGGGTTTAAATCCTATCCTACTCCATCTGGAAAACTTATGCTATGGATTGAGCTTTGTTGTCGATCTAATGGTTACTTGTTGACAAAAAAAAATTATTATTGGAAAATAAAGATACAAATTTCAGATCAAATAATTATTAAATAATTAAATAAAGAAATATTTAAAAATATAGCCTTTTTAAAAAAAATTTAAAAATATAAATTCATAAAAGATTTAAATATATATGATATTTCAAAAATAAAATCTACGGATTCAGAAGCTTTTAAACAAATCTTGGCAATAAAGTTGGCCAGAATGATAAAATTGTTTCTTTTGTTTCTTAATTAAGATGAATTTGGTCGGTTTCTATGTAAAAACTAGTTGAAATTGATCTTACTATGCATTATCTAGTCCTAGGCATATTATTCGAGTCGGAATCCATCCTGATCCGATCCGAAGGTTCGGGTATCCGAGGTTTACGGATCCAGATTGGGTAATAAAAACTATTAATCAGCGGATCCGGATCCAGATAATAAAAAATATTTTGACAGGTATCCGACCCGATCCGTAGTAGTAATTGAATCTCATGTTTTAGTGGATATTTATTATTAAATAAGTCCACAAATATCAACGTCCGGATATCCATAATGTTCGGATCCGAATCCGGATAACAAAAATACAGACCCGACGGATCCATATCTGGATTCAGATATCACAAAATTTTCGGATATCCGATCCATGCTCTGGGCTAGCATTATCTCTATTTCTTCTAATCCTAAAAGCAAAAAAATGAAAAAAAAATAAAACAACCAATCAGATTAAGCCACACCAAGAGTTCTTATCATGAGAAACATTTCTTAATTAAGAAACGTTTCTTAACAATTTTTAGTTTTTCTGAATTATTTTTAATAATATAAAAATCTAAAAAACTCTAAAGAGACCTGGGTTAATGATGGTCGTACTAGTTTGCAATTTCCTCTTGGAATGGTCTATAACTAGAATTTTTTTATTGTGATTATGATATTTTTTAAAACTAAATTTTTGTAAAGAATTATAAAAAAAGATATTTAATATTTTTTAGAGATAATATTCCTGTACGGAAATAATATTTAATTAGTTGATTCATATGGATTTACGATTAATATTTTTTTGTCTGTTAAAATGAGCAAATTCAATTTTAGCAACCACGATTTTTTTCCTTTTTGAGTAGGATTTACTTTTCATACTTTATTTACAATAAACCTGAAATAGTTAAAAGACGTTTAGATGACTAAAATTTGGACTTACATATAAAAAATGAATACAAACATCTTATATGCAAATTATTTTCCGGTGAAAAAATTGCTTACCTTAATAGTTCATATAAGATATACCCTTTTTAATGTAAATTTTATTTGATATATTATTATTATTTACGATATTGATCCCAAAAAAAAAACTTTCTATCTTAATTGATTTTGTGTTTCATTTTTTTGCCAAATTCGAACTAATATTAGGCTGGCTATCTAATTTTGTTGGTTTTGAAATTATTCGTAAGAGTAATTTATGAAATTACAGATTTCATAGTTTTTCTGTGAATTCTGAAAATAAAATCATAGAGGATAAGTTGTCGAATGGTACAAGTCACTTTATGAATCATCGATCATTCAAGTTTGATTCTATTTTGTTATAAAGATTTTTTTTTTTTAAGATATGAGTATTGGCTATGAATCAAACTTATTAATCCAATTATAATCAGAAAAACAAAAAAAATCTAAAAATTAATTTTAGAACTAGTACCACACAAAAAGACGCACTAAAGTATGATTATCACCTTTTTTTGAATCTTGGAGACAGAAAAAAGCTTTGCCTATAAATATCGTCACAAAACTTCGTCTTGGTTAACTAGATCTCACATGTTCCAAATAGGCCATTTTGAAAGAGATAGAAAACAAAATGCCGTTCAACATAACCGCCGTGAAAACCTCATCTAACGGAGTATGGCAAGGCGACAATCCTTTAAACTTCGCCTTTCCGTTACTCATCGTCCAAACGGCGTTAATCATCGCCGTTAGTCGTTCCCTTGCCGTCTTATTCAAACCTCTCCGTCAACCTAAAGTCATCGCCGAGATCGTCGTACGTAAAAATTACACTCTTATATTACAAATTTTGACATCATCTTCTTCTTAATTCACCATTTTTGCCGACGTTCTTCTTCAGGGAGGGATTGTGTTAGGACCTTCAGCTTTAGGTAGAAATACTGCGTATATGGATCGTATATTTCCGGAATGGAGTATGCCGATACTTGAATCAGTCGCGAGCATAGGTCTTCTCTTCTTCCTATTCCTCGTTGGTCTTGAGCTTGATTTATCATCTATCCGACGAAGTGGCAAACGTGCTTTTGGGATCGCAGTCGCAGGAATCACACTCCCGTTTCTCGCCGGCGTCGGAGTCGCCTTCGTGATCCGTAACACTCTCTACACCGCTGAAGAAAGACCAGGTTACGCTGAATTTCTCGTATTCATGGGAGTTGCACTCTCGATTACAGCTTTTCCAGTCCTCGCGCGTATTTTAGCAGAGCTCAAGCTTTTAACCACTCGGATCGGAGAAACCGCGATGGCTGCAGCCGCTTTCAACGATGTAGCCGCGTGGATTTTGCTCGCTTTAGCGGTTGCGTTAGCTGGTAACGGCGGTGAGAGTGGTGGGAAGAAAAAGAGTCCGTTAGTGTCGTTATGGGTTTTATTATCGGGTGTTGGGTTTGTTGTTTTTATGATGGTTGTGATCCGACCCGCAATGAAATGGGTTGCTAAACGTGGATCTCCTGAGAACGACATTGTACGCGAATCTTTCGTGTGCTTGACCTTAGCCGGAGTTATGGTCTCCGGTTTTGCGACGGATCTCATCGGAATTCATTCCATTTTTGGGGCGTTTGTTTTTGGTTTAACTATACCGAAAGATGGAGAATTTGGTCAGCGATTGATTGAACGGATTGAGGATTTTGTCTCCGGTTTACTCTTACCGCTTTATTTCGCGACGAGTGGGTTGAAGACAGACGTGGCAAAGATCAGAGGAGCTGAGTCATGGGGAATGTTAGGTCTTGTTGTCGTTACAGCTTGCATCGGAAAGATCGTCGGAACTTTTGCTGTGGCGGTTATGGTAAAAGTTCCGGCGAGAGAGGCTTTGACGCTTGGTTTCTTGATGAACACTAAAGGGTTGGTGGAGCTCATTGTACTCAATATTGGCAAGGAAAAAAAGGTTAGTTTTCTCTCCCTTTTTCTAATTTTTAAGGTTTATTTCTGCTTTTACTTATCTCTTGAATACTACTATAATACTAAAAAAAATCTAGCACACCAAAAAGAAAAACTAAAAAAAAATTTAAACCTAGTAACATTAAAAGTTATCTCATCATTTTTACTGGGAATTAAAAACATATAAAACAAAATACCATTATAATAAAATGGTAGTAATAAATTTTTTTGTATTTTTGTAATAAAATGATAGAGATTTTAAATTTTAGATTTGTTTTAATTGGTCGATTTATTTTAACTAATGAATTTGTTTGAATAACATTTATTTAAATAATTTGTCACATGATGTGGTCTTATTTTTATTTTTTTGTAGAAATAATTTTTTTTGATTTCATTAATAAAGATTTTGTTTATGATTTGGTCATATTTTTGAATCCTAATTTGATTGGTTGTATTTTTGAACCTTAATATGATTTCATTAGTTATACTTATTTTAACAAATAAGTTTGTTAAAATTATGATAAAGTTCTTAATTAAATAGATTTCATTTGTTAAACGAACCGAGATGAAGTTCTGACCATCTGTCAGAGAAATGATAATAACATTAATTCAATAACTAACCAAATATATTATATTTAATTTAATAATTAATCAAATACCTTATCTCTGTTATTAAAAAATCGTATGAATAAGATTTTTTGTATATTTGGTAATAATATAATAAAGATCCAAATTTCCTTGATTTGTTTTGATTGGTTAATTTGTTTAAACTAATAATTTATCTTTTTGTTTGCTAAAATCCAACCTTAACCACTTAAGATTTTATTTTTGTTGGTTTAAAAAGAAATCTCTAACCAATTAAAATTTCATTTTTGTTGGTTTTAAAAAAACATTTAACCAATTCCAATTTGATTTTTGTTGGTTTAAAAATAATATTTTTTTTTGATTTTGATAAGAACATTAAGATAATTTTGTTTGTTTCAACTAATAAGTTTGTTTGGATTTTGATAAGAACCTTAATTTAAATATTATTGGTCAACACAATAGAAAACAACAAAAAATTTTTTTTATTGAGATATTCCTAATCCAAATTCAAATACCTTATATTTAGGAGAAAATAAATAAACGATATTCCTAATTCTAATAAAACAAAATTTTTAATTGAAATCTATATAAGAAACATCTGGAGACAAATTTAACAACATCGAAGATTTTTGCACTCTTTTTTTCTCTTGATTTTTTTGTTGAAACCCAACAAATAAATCTCGAGGATTAAGGTTAAAATTCTAAAACTCTGGAAAATATACATTAAAGAAAATATTCAGGTTCTTTGAGTTTAAGGTATGTTATTAGTAACTTATTTATGTGAATACCTTTATAATAATTAAAAATATTTTCTAATTAATTGATATATATATATATATATATATATTAGGGTGTTAAAATTCACTTTAATGTGAAGAATGAATGGTTTCTAAATTCAAATAACTTCTTGAACAATGAAGTACTAAAATCATTATAAACCTACAAGTTTCTCCTGCAACTGGAGCTTACTCTACTTCTACTCATAACTTCAAGGTCTCTTTCATGTACACAACCACAATTAAACCAACAGATCATCTACCAGATTATATATTCGGATTAAAATTAGTTGATTACACAAAATTACGTAAAAGAGGAGTTAAAGATAGATAATTTTTTTAAAACAATATTATTTTCGATTATAAGTATTAATAATTAGAAAATAATAATATTTGCTATATATAAAAAGATTATATATCTTATAAATTTCATACACAATCGAAATTTTAGTAAATATATTTATTGGAGTATGTATATATATATATATATATATATTTTTGACTATAAATATTAATTATAAAAAATAAGTATATTTGTTTTAAATATAAGACATAAAAACAGAAAAACCTATAATCTCAATATAGATATGCAGGAAATAAATAAAATTTTCACAAAAACATTACATATATATAGAAGATATAAATAAATATAATGTAAATTATAATATAACAAAAAAAATAACTAGTGCTATCAACATTAAAAAAAACTAAATAACTAATGATATCGACTTCAAGTTTTCACAAACTAAAAATTATATTAGTTATAATAAATATCGGTTTTATTAACCTATAAATACATATTAATTAGATGATTATACATATATTTATATTAGTATATACTTAAAGAATTGATTAAAATATCAATAAATAAAAATATGTGTCAAATCGACATTATAAAACAAAAATATACATGGATCTACAAACTTAAATGAATACGAGTTTTAAAACCCATATATATATATATATATATTAGTATATACGTGATGAATTATTTATGATATTAATAAATAAAAATATGTGTTCTATCGATAGTATATAACACAACAAAATGAAACATAGATCTTAAAATCGAAATAAATATAGGTTCATAACCCTAAATAAATATGAGTTTTAAAATTTTAAATTATAATCGAGTCTAAAAACATAAATGAACATGAGTCAAAACATAAATGATACGAGTCAAAATATTTATATAAAAAATTATAATGCATCGAAGCTTAAGTAACCAGAGATAACAAATATATTTCGTGTACAACATCGGTGATCACTATAAATTTATTTTTAATATACCAAATATAATTAATTAATTAATGAATTTACACATACAAATCAAATCATAAAATAAATAAATAAAACAAACAAATATTACATCATCATCTACTTACTATAATAATTTTATTTTATCTATACCACCTTTATTGTACCAATATTAGCTTCAACATTTCTTTTGAATTATAAGAGGGACAAATTAACGGAACAACAGAAAACTAATTGGTATTATTAATTGTTTCGTTTCCAAATTTGTAGGGATAATAAAAAACAAAAAAAAAAACTCACATCAGTTAATTAAAGAACACTCATGCATGCATGAAAACGCTGATTATATATATATCTTATATATTAAAGCGGGAGACATATTCATTTTGACTATGTCCTAAACTATAAGATAAAATTAACATAAGGTTCATAACAACCCTTAAAATAGGATCAAGCTAGTTTTATTAGAAATTTTTATATAAAAATTCAAATTTAACAGAAAAATTCTATAAAACTAAAATTTAGTATATAAAAAATAATATTTCGGTTATAAATCCGGTTATTGATTCAATTATGGTTCAGTTTTGGATTAGATTTTTCTGGTATATAGATTCACGACGCATTCTTGTATTTTGTCGGGTTTCACTTATCTAATTTGGTATTTTGGTTATTTTAGTTTAAGACATATTTGGATATTTTATTTTTCATATATAGTTTGGCACGGTATAGATCGAGTTTGGATTCGAATATTTTTATTTAAAAATTCAAAATTTGAAAAAGATTCAATAAAAAACTCAAAATTATGGTTATTAATTGGTTCAATATTGGGTTTGAGTTTTTTTTTTTTTTAATATATAGGTCTATGAAGTATTTTGTCGGGTTTGATTCAGATTAGATTCTTCTCATTCAGATTGATTTCGGTTTGGGTTTATGGCCGCTAGAATAACATTTCGAAAACAATATTCAAAGTATCAACTCGAATCTAAGAACCAAATAAACACAGGTTGAAATAAATATTCAAATCCCACGCTATAGCGTGGGTTGAATCCTAATCTTATATATTAAAGCGGGAGACACTTTCATTTTGGTTGTGTTATAAACTTTAGGATAAATTTAATATATGGTTTATAACTACCCTTAAAAATAAACATAAGGTGAGTTTGGTTATAAACTATTATATAAAAATTTAAAATTAACAATAATTAATTAGAAAAAATCTAAAAAGATTAAAATTAAATTAAATTATATGAGGTCCTAATTCATTTTTTGATTCGGTTTCTGTTCAGGTTTGAAATTTGTTTTCCGAATACAAAGATTTAGCATATTATAGTATTTTGTCAAGATTGATTTTTCTAATTTGGTTTTTATCTTTTTTGATATAATATTTATTGAGTTATTTTTATTTTTCGGATCGGGTTCTGTTTGGTATAGAACAAGTGGGGGTTAAAGTATTTTTATATGAAAATCCAAAATAAATAAAGATTTAATTAAAACATCTCTAGAATTTGGTTCTTAATTTGATTTCGGTTCAGTTTCTTAAATATAAATATATAGGTTTAGGATCCATTGAGATATTTTGTCGGTTTGATTTGAATTCGATTATTTTAGTTCACGTTGATTCCAATTTAGAAATGAACATGACTTGAAATTAAATCCCACATTATAACGTAGATATAATCCTAGTATATATATAAAGTACTTGGAATGGGGCAATGTTTACATAATCACCACGTCCTGATCTATTTACAACAAATAATATGATCCTCCAGTTGATATAATGGAACAAGAAAGTGAAACAATAATTACCTTTATACTAATCATTGTAGTACATATGTGGTTATTAATAATCCTGTGGGTACGTGGGTTAATTTGACTTTGATTAGGTGCTAAACGACGAAACGTTTGCTATATTAGTGCTAATGGCACTGTTCACAACGTTTATAACAACGCCGACTGTTATGGCCATTTACAAGCCGGCACGTGGCACTCACCGCAAACTTAAGGATTTGTCTGCAAGCGAAGACTCTTCCAAAGAAGAGCTTCGTATCCTAGCTTGCCTCCATGGCGCAGCCAATGTTTCATCCCTCATCTCTCTTGTCGAATCCATCCGAAGCACTAAGGTAGTACATTAATTAGTGCGAAA
The DNA here is from genome assembly GCA_900406435.1 of Lepidium aucheri. Lineage (NCBI taxonomy): Eukaryota > Viridiplantae > Streptophyta > Magnoliopsida > Brassicales > Brassicaceae > Lepidium > Lepidium aucheri. The sequence goes on along the minus strand of OVBA01001026.1, from coordinate 23,669 downwards.
CTCAATTTAATTGCTTTGATACTAAATTTGGTTAGTATTGTTTGATTTGTTTTGGCAGATACGACAGCTAAAATTGTTTGTGATGCATTTGATGGAACTAACAGAACGATCATCGTCAATCATAATGGTGCAAAGAGCCCGTAAAAATGGATTTCCATTTGTCCACCGTTACCGTCACGGCGAGTTCCACAGCAGTGCCATTGGAGGCTTTCAAGCTTATCGTCAATTGGGCCGAGTAGCGATCCGGCCCATTACTGCAGTCTCTCCATTACCCACAATGCATGAAGACATTTGCCACATGGCAGAAACCAAGAGAGTTACAATGGTCATTTTACCTTTCCACAAACGATGGAACGTTGATCATGGTCATGGTCATGGTCATGTCCACCACCAAGACGGAGTAGATGGAAACGTACCTGAAAACGTTGGCCATGCTTGGCGGTTGGTTAACCAGAGGGTTTTGAAGTACGCACCGTGTTCGGTGGCGGTTCTTGTTGACCGTGGACTTGGGTCCATTGAGACTCAAACTTCCAGCCCCGATGGGTCGAACGTGGTTGAAAGGGTTTGTGTGATTTTTTTTGGTGGGCCTGATGATCGCGAGGCTTTAGATCTTGCGGGGAGAATGGCGGAGCATCCCGCCGTCAAAGTTACCGTTATTAGGTTCTTGGTGAGAGAAACGTTGAGGAGTAACGCCGTTACCTTACGACCGGCACCGTCTAAATGCAAAGAGAAGAACTATTCCTTTTTGACAACTAACGTGGATCCAGAAAAAGAAAAAGAATTGGACGAAGGGACATTGGAAGAATTCAAGACGGAAAGGAAAGATATGGTGGAGTACATAGAGAAGGAAGCAAACAACATAATCGAAGAAATATTGTCGATAGGACAAAGTAAAGACTTTGATCTAATAGTGGTTGGAAGAGGGAGGTTACCATCGGCCGAGGTGGCGACATTAGCTGAGCGTCAGGCTGAACATCCTGAGTTAGGTCCCATTGGAGATGTGCTTGCGTCTTCGATCAACCACATCATTCCATCAATCCTTGTGGTACAACAACACAACAAAGCCCATGTAGAGGAGATTACGGTTTCCAAAATTGTTAATGAGTCTTCTTTAACTATTAATGGAGACACAAACGTATAATTATGAAGAAACGTTTATGTATTGTATTGATGGTTGGTTATATGAAGATGCAATTTATCTATGTACAATGGATCTTTGGTAGAGGAATTACATTTGCTGAAACAGTTTTATTATTCCTATTTCAATTTCAGATAATCATGTATTGTCGTATCAATTCCATTCTAAATAATTATGTAGTTTCCCCCTATAGAATTTAGGATTTGAGGAGGAAGTTTAGATTATAGATGCATTTTTGTCGATTTAATAGTTGAAGAAAAAATCTTCACATATTTAGACACAGCATTTTACATATAAGAAAAAGGAAATTAGTTACAATAACGAGATAATTTGCTGAATAACACAGTTTTGGTACATCAATGAAGAATATAGCCATCATATTTGGCTAATTAAGTCAATAATATTTTGCCCTATCTTTTTACTTCAACATCCGTCCCAACTTAATTATAATAATTTGCAACATTAATAATATAGGATATGATGGAGAAAAGAACGACCAACTAGTCTATTCATCTACAGTGTAAAGCTAAAAGTATAACATTTTTATATAGACATTCTACATATGGGTATTCTATATAAAATTAGTTAATAATTGTTAAAAATTATCTGTTTTTTATATATTACAACTATATGAAAAAAGAAAATGAGTAAGAGGGAGGAGAGAGGAAGAGGAGGGGAAGAGGAAGAGGCGGGGAGGAAGAAGAGGAGGCGGAGGAGGAGGGGAAGATGAAGATGTGATGAGTAAGAAGAGGACAAGAGCATGAGGAGGAGGAAAACATGATGAATAGGGAAATGAGTAGGAGGAAAAAAAAGAGAGTAGAAGAACAAATAAATTAAAGTTGATATTTTTTAAAACATTATGGACAAATTGATTATTTAATAAGAAAATAAATATTCTATATCTTTTTCTTTGGTTCAAAAATAAATATTCTATATCAAATAGACATTCTATATACTTATGTGTTCTATATAAAGTTAGTTAATAACTGTTAAAAATGTTATATTATATAATACAACTATACGAAAAAGGAGGATGAGTAGGAGGAGAAGAAAATAAGAGGATGGAAGAAGGAAGAGGTGGGGAGGAGGAAGAGTATGAGGATGATGATGAAGAGGAAAGAGAGAAGGACTGAGGAAAAATTGATGAGTAGGTAGAGGAGGAAGAGTAGATAGAGAAGGAAGATATGAAGAAAAAGAAAAAAAATTACCAGAACAAATAAATTAAAGTTAATAAGATTTTTTCAAATATTATTTACAAATTAATTATTTAATAAGAAAATAAATATTCTATATCAATAGACATTTTATATACTAGTGTTATATATAAAATTAGTTAATAATACATCCATTTTTATAAATTAAAATTGTTTATTTTTAAAAATATTTAAGTTTCAATATATGTAGAAAAAATCTTTTTTTTATAAAAAAACTAAAGTTAAATTAGTTTTTTTTTGAAAAGATATAATATAAATATTAAGAGGAAGAAAGAAGATAATAAAAATAATAATAATAATAATTAAATTGAGGGGTAACATTGAAAGTATTGTATAAATATATATAATATTTAGTTGACTAGGCTTTTGGGTCATGGACTCAATTAATTTAGAAAAAGTGATATTCTGCAAATTTTTCTTATAATAACCTATTTATTTTTATAAATAGCCAAATTATCTTCAAGAAATTTCGAATTTCCAATAAATTACGATTATGAAATATATGATAAGGAGATTAAACTTCATTATATTTTTAGTATAAACTAATGTAAATAATTAAAAGAAGAGATAATATTGAAAAATTATTATATTTGAAAAACGTTTATTACTAGAATTAAATTATTAGGTTTGTATACTATTTTTTTTGAAAAATATAGTTTGTATAAATAATATATTATTTGAATTAACAAAACAATAAGAAAAATTAAGTTTTAGTTTGGAAAATTTCATACAAGTATGCTGAAACTTTGAAAAACTAACTATAAATAATAGTAGAAATACCTCTAGTGCTTTCGCTTGTAATCTTTTTGTTACATATAAATATATAAAGAACTAATTGAAGATTCTACTCATGTTTTTCTTATATTGTCCCAAATAACCAAATCATGTTATTCTCCTTATATCTATCTTCTTTCCATTTTTGTATCATTGTCATTTCAATTCTAACCCTGCCCGTCTCTTTTGTTTTCCTTTGTTGCATCGTTTTTTTTCTCACCTATATGCTGACATCATTATTTTTTTACTTTCTTATTTGATTGTTCTTCTTCCTTTTCAAACCATATTTGATTCTTCTTCTTCCACTTCCACGTTTCCCAATGACGTGGACTAATTGATGTATTATAGACAGACATAGACACTTAAATAATACATTTTTCGTATAACCAATCTTGTTTGTTATATACATACAAAGTTAACCCCTAACAGTTAGACGTAAACATATTTATACATCACTTTGTATTTTGTCCACCTAGACAATGCGTCTCTTACTAATATTTCATTTATAAATCTATCAAATGCTCTAATAATATTTGTCTTCATATCTAAGTGAGAGACACATGTATGTTTTCTATAACCAATCTTGTTTGTTATATGCAACATGGATAAACAGACTTATACATGCAAGTGTATTCTGTCTATATAGATACTTTTTTTCCTATGAACCCGCTAGGTTTCATATATAGACGTGGACATATTTATCAAAGGACAATGCCCTTATTACAATTGCCTTTATTCCCATCCGTGGACATAGAAAAATCTATATATCACTTCTTTTTTTGTCTATATGGACATTATTACTCTTACTAAACCCCCTTATGTTTTATGGACATGAACATACTTTAACATCTATCAAATGCGCTAATGACATTTGTCTCTTATAGTTATATGTGTGATGGACATAGACAAAGTTATACCTCTCTTCCTATTATGTCTATATCGACATTGAGTCTCTTATATGGATGTGGACATATTAATAAGAAAACAATGTTGACAATTCCTCTTCATTTTCAGTGCTGCACATAAACATTTATATAATGTATGTTTTATATAACCAATATACGTTGCTATATGTGCGATAGACATAGACAGAGTACATCACTCTTTGTATTATGTCTTGATGTACATATATTCTCTTATGTCCACCCCTTTATTCCATAACATATTTATAAGAAAACAATGTCCTAACCAGAATTGCCTTTATTCCCATACATGGACATAGAAAAATTTACACATCATTTTATATTTTGTTCATATGGACATTATGTCTCTTACTAATCCCCGAGATGCTTTTATGAACATGGACATACTTTAACATCTATCAAATGTGCTAATGACATTTAGTTCTTATAATTATATGTGTGATGGACATAGACAAAATTATACCTCTCTTCCTATTATGTCTATATGGACAATGAGTCTCTTATATGGACATGACCATATTAATAAGAAAACAATGCTGATGATTCCTCTTCATATCTCAGTGACAGACATAGACATTTATATAATGTATGTTTCCTATAACCAATCTATGTTGTTATATATGCGATGGACATAGACAGGGTATACCTCTCTTCGTATTATGTCTTTATGGACATATATTCTTATGTCCATCCTCCATTCCATAGATGGACATAGACATATTTATAAGAAAACAATGACTTAACGACAATTACCTTTACTCCCATGCATGGACATAGAAAATTTATGCATCACTTCCTATTATGTCCATATGGACATTGTGTCTCTTACTAATCCTCCAGATGCTTTTATGGACATGGACATATTTTAACATTTATCAAATGCGCTAATAACATTTATCTTCATATCTGAAAGTTGGACTTTGACATATATATATATATATATATCATTTATGTTTCCTATATTCAATCTTGTTTCTTATCAGTAAGATATACATAGAAGGAGTTATACATCACTTCATATTATGTCTATATGGAAACTGAGCCTCTTATGAATCTCCTCCATTTCATATATGAACATAGACAAATTTATCTCTCACTTTGTGTTTTTTCCATATTGACAAAACAAATTTATAAACCGCTCACTAACGTTGCTTTATTTCCCATCCATGGACATAGAAAAATTTATACATCACTTTGTTTTTCTATCTATATGGACTTTTACTCTTTTAGTTATCGAATTCATTTCTGAACATGTAAATGATGTACCTCATTTTTAAGAGGTTTTAACTCACTAATTCGCATGTTTTTCTATTCTTTGTTAGTATTTTAGAGTTTTTGCAGGTACAAAATATGTTAACTTGAGATTAAGAACTCAAAGCATTGATTGGGGCAATTTGGATCAATTCTAGCATTTTTACAAGACATCACGATCGATCAAACTGCATCAAGATCGATCGATCGTTCACAGCATTAGAAGCTGCACATCAGTTGAAGATCGACCAGCCTTGCTTGGTTAATCGGTCTCCATACCACCACGATATGCGCCCGACCTGAGGATTGATTTCGCATCCCATGATCAACCATTCTAGCCCTTTGAGTGATTTGCACCCGACTTACTGGGATCGATCATTCTGATTATGGATCAATTGATCCTCAACCTATAGAGAAAAACCTAGTTTTCCATATTTTATACCAGACGCATTTTAGTCTTATATAATTAGGTTTTTTAGAACTATTACGATATCTTTTGTCATACTTTTCAAAGTAGAGAGACTTCTAAGCTTGGCAGAAGATTTCATCCTTAACTTTGAGAAGAACTCTAAACCCATTTATTTCATTTGCAATCAAATTATGTTTTCTTCTACATCTATTGTTATTTCAACCTTGATCATGTCTGAGTAGTTCTCTTATCAGCTTTAGGTTTTTCTAGGGATTTAGGAATCAATGAATTAGGAACAAATAGAGTCCAATCTTGTGTGTTCACTATCTAATGTTGCGTTTAATGCCTAGATTAGCTTGATCACCTAGTCTATGATCTTAGGTTGTTTAACTCACCAGAAGTGCATGTTAGATGCCTAAAGTAGCTTAGATAGGCAACTAGTCTTTAACCCACAAAAGCTGAAGTTAAGGCTAGTTGTAGACCTATCAGACCAATTCGATAATGCATGTTTACATCCCTAGGACCAAATGATAGTTTAGAATTTTAGGTTGTTAAACATAGTATTGGATACCGCGACAATGGGTTGGTATAAATTTATGTCTGCACTACAAGAAAACATGGCTATATCCGACGGCCAATCCGACGGGCTTTTTGCCGTCAGTTTGAAAACTGATGGAAATCGATAATAAACGATGGGAAGTATAATATATGTCGGTTGCCATCAGTTAAAAAAGCAGTTGGTTTCTATGGGTTCTATAACCGATGGTAACCGACAGTAACAAAACTCCCATCGATTGCCATCAGTTACAAACCGATGGGAATCAGTGGCGAGTAATATATATATATATATATATATTATATTTATTTATTTTTTCGTCAAACGGTTCCGTCGGTTACCGTCGACTATAACCCATGGTAAACGACGAAATCGTAATTAAAAAAAAAATATAATTTAATTTAAATTAAGTAAATAAGTCTGTCGGTTACCGTCTGTTTACAGAATCGATGGTAACCGGCAGAAACATTAGTTATAAAATGTTTTTTTGCGCCATTACTGTATGTAACCGATTGGCCTAGATTACCGTCAGATCCCGTTGGTTTTGTGACCTATAACACAAAAACAAGTTTCATTTCTCTTCATCACACTCAACTTTCTTAATTAGAAAAATTAAAATGTCAAACTCTAATTTTCGGGCATACCCCTCAAGTTCGGAAAAAGTTTGAGGAGCAATGTAGTATTTCGTACAGTAACCACATCTACGCCTTAAAGACTGCATGAGAGAAAGATCCATCGACAATACCGTTTGGGTGCCCTGCTGATTGCTTTCTGGAGTTTGTTCTGTATTGGATCTTGCCAGCCACGAAGAAGATATCAGAATGCAACAAGAAGAACCGGCGAGGTGGCCAGGACGTGACAGTGAAGGCGCCAGGGACCCATAATGCTGTCTGCCATATTTTTGAGCGCATTGAGCGCGATATGGTACTTTTCTTTCCTAAATTTAATTATTATCCAATACTCCAATAACATTAACCATTTTTGTAGGCTGCGAAGAATGGTTGTGTACCAGATTGGCTCAGCTTTATGAAGGGTTGTCACACTGGTAAGAAATCCGGGAGGATCGAGAACCAAAAGGTGTTGGAAGTCATGGAGAGGGTGGAGCAGAGGGCCGAAGAGCTACAAACACAAATGACTCAGGATGGAGCTGGCCCTTTTGCTCCGCTTCCTTGGGAAACCATCAACCAGATTGTCGTTGAGGTATTCAATTTATCCTATTATATAAATTGTTCTTTTCTTTTCATTATTCTGAAAAACATCTAAGTATTTTTTTTGGTAGGAAACTCCTTGCAGCAAGGGACGAAGACTTGGACTCGGTAAGCTTGTTACCGCTGATGGTCAGCCTGCAGGTGTTGACCTCACTCAAGGATTCGGTCTCAGTCAGCAGGAGCGACATGAGCTTGTGACTCTCAGGGCCAACCAAGCGAGCATGATGGAGAGACTACGTGAGAATGATGAAAGACATGCAAGGCATGAAGCTAGCTATGCCGAGAGTCAAGCTCAGATTGCCGAGAGTCAAGCTCAGATTACCCATTTATTACAACTGCTTGACCTCGGAGTTTACCGGATGATAGCGAGACCCGAACTTTCAATACTAAAATTTTTTTAAAAAATTTGTATATAAATTTTATTTTAACATAAATTTTAGTTTTAATTAATTTATATTGTATTTTCATTTTAATTATATAGTTTTAATAAAATTAAAATAAATTATTATATATAATAAATAAAATTATTGAAATAATTATAAAATATAGATAAACACCTGTCGGTTGCCATCGAATAGGAGCCCGACAAAAACCGACAGGTATATAACTGACAGGATATGATGGACAAAATTCCGATGACAACCGACGGACACAGACCCACGGTATGCGACGGCCACCCAACCGACGGACACCGACATACACCAAATCGATGGTAACCAACATACTCCGAATTAATGGTGGCCTACAGCAACAAAGTCAATGGTTAACGATGGCAACCAAATCGACGGTCACTGACAGCACCTACATCGACGGTCAACGACGGCGCATTAATCAACAAGAACTGATAGATCTTGTCTCCGACGGTAACTAACGGTTCTTAACCAACAAAAACCAATGACCTTTTGTTGTCAGCTTCTGTTGATTAATCCAACGATAACCAATCGTATGCTTTCAAACCGACAAAGCTTACTCGAGAACAATTTCCCGTCAATTCCCATTGGTTTTGGCTCTATACCGATAGGAATCAACGGGATTGACCGTCAGTTATAGGCATGTTTTCTTGTAGTGCTGAGTCGAGAATTGGTTGAATGTATGCCTGAATAGTTTCCTGATTTGATTTTCTATCTCCTGATGAATTTCTGATGCCTGATGTTTTTAATATTGAGGGCGAATGCTGATCTATTTAGCTTGAGTTGGAATTAAGTAACTGATAGTGAAATCGTTGGTTCTCGTGGATTTGATCCCTAAGTACTACACTGATTTGTTGTGCACTTGAACTAGGTTATTAGGATTTAAAACTCAAGCATATCAAGTTTTTGGCACTGTCGTTGGGACCAATTGGTTATATTTTGATTGAGATTTGAGTTCTAGTTAAGTCTTTTTACTTATTTTTTGTTATTGTTTCTTTTTCTCTGTGTTTCAGGTTTTATGATTAGAAGAAGCCAAGACTATGAAAACCTTCTGAACTTTGACAACGAGACACTTGCTAGAGTTGAGCGTGAGAATAGAAAGCCTAAAGTAATGTCTCAGCAACTTCCTACAGATCAGATTACTCAAGAGAATCACCAGCATGGTCAAGAAGGAGTGATCACAGTGGAGCAAGTGTAGAGGAAAATAACTTAGCTTAGGCGGTAACATGAGCATCCTCAGTGCTGATCTATAGGTGATATGGGTACACCTCACAAGTATTACCAAAATAGACCAGCTATTCACCCTTCACCAATACAGAGGCAAGACTATAAGATCAAATCTCAATTGATCGGATTGGTCAAGCAGTATATCTTCAACAGTTTACAAGGAGAGAACCTGATGGATCATATCAACAATTTTGAAGATATGTGCAACACCACAAGCTCAAAGGAGTCCTTACGACTATGTGAAGTGTAAGCTCTTTTACCATTCGCTTTCCGATAAAGCATGTAGATGGTTGAAGTCTCTATCTTTGGGATTGCTCACTACATGGGAAGCGGTCAGAGCTGCTTTTCTAGACCAATTCTATACCAAGTCCAAAACCACTGCAATGAGGAACAAAATCAACACTTTTGAGAACATTCTGGTGAGTCTTTCCATGAAGCTTAGGGAAGGTTTAAAGGATACCATCGGGATTGTCCACACCACAGGTACACTAACAAGCAGCTGTTGAACATCTTTTACGGTGGTATTGAGTAAGATTACAAGAACTCTTTGAATATAGCCAACAATGGAGATTTCATGACTAACACAAGGGATGAAGCGTTCACCATTATTGAGAATCTAGCTGTAAGTTCTGGAAATCACTGTCCATGGTATGATCGAGGCCGAAGAGTCAACAGTGTGGATTCACAAAAGATTGATGAGCTTACTAAGAAGCTCCATATGCTGATCAAAGCAAGACAGTCCAACTAGAGAGGAGTGCAGCAGTGTGATGATGTTGGAGAGGTTGCTTATGTGCAGGAGAATTCAGACTTGTCTGAGGATTAGAGAGAGGTCGATTATGTGAACTGGCAGAACAAGAGACTCAATCAGTCTTACTTATCTTACAGGAGCACTAACATGGAGAATCCTCAGGACTTAGTGATTCTTACTCTAGTAATGCCTCAGGGCTTACCATTTCAGGGAAAGTCGTTTGTGCCAAGCCATGGTCAAAGGTGGAACAATCAAAACTACTAGAAGCCTTATGTGCAGAACTCAGGAGGTCATAATTGGCAGAAATCGTTCAAACCCTTCAAGCAGGCAGCACCTTAACAACAACAAGCTCCAGCAAGCTCTTCAGGTACTCCCAATGATGAGATCAAGGCTTTGATCCAACAACTTGCAAAAGAACAGTAGAAGACTACTAAAGAGCTCAATTCTAAGGTTGATGGCATGTACAATGACCTCAACAACAAGTTCGAGTCCGTGTCTGCACAGTTGAAAAAGTTGGACACAATGTTGTTCAGACTGCAGATGTGATGAAAAGATCTCAGGAAGCTATTCCAGGGAAGGTTGAGAAGAATTCCAAAGAATCGTGCCATGTGGTTATGGCTGATTTGGGAGACACCAATGGGAAGCATACATCTACTAAGGATGGCGATTCTGGAAAGTACAAGCCACCAATCCCTTTCCCAAAACAGCTCACTAATTTAGAGGATCCGGGTGAATTCACGATCCCTTGTGCACTTGGGATGTTGCTGTTTGATGATGCACTTTGCGATTCTAGAGCAAGTGTTAATGTGATCTCTTTAGAGAGTATGAAGAAGCTACCAATCGAGCTCATGCAGAACCACTATGCCTCCTTTTCTTTCAGAGATGCCTCTTCTAAGTGCCTAAGTAGAAGGTTAGTCGATTATCCACTTCTGATTGGAAATTGTAAGGTTCCAACAGCCTTTACTATGGTTTAGATGGCATGAGGTGGTTTGGTTGCCATACTCTTGGGAAGACTATTTGTGAACACTGTTGGGGCTAGGATCGATTTCCCCAACAAGAGTGTGGTCATGGAGAATGTTGATAAAGGAGTCTGATATCCCATTTCGACACCTAGTGGTAGCTTCTGTTGGATGATCCACTCGGTTAAGGCTATATTAGAACCTAAGGAAGTGGATTGGACTTTGTCAGCTTTTGATGAGTTGTTTGGCTGTGAGTCAGATGAAGAGGATATTGTCCATCGTGAGCTTGCAGAGGACTCAATGGTTATCATGATGCTCCAGACCTAGATCCTCCGGACACACGTATCCTTGATCATATGCTTCATGTCCATTCTTGATTTCTGATGTAGATTTTTTGTCTTAAGGTTCTTATAGTTAAGCTTGGAATAGGACATGCAGGACTTTTTACAGTGATGGAAGTGCAACCCGGTAGAACTGTAGTATTTTTGGACACTACATGATCTAAGATTCACAACAAGGATCCACGCCTAAGGCAATTCATCATGGATGAATATTCGACTAAGGGAGGAACAACTCCTCCTAAAAGTCTATCCGCCATCTAGAATGTGCTTGAGTCAAGCTAATGACTTTAAACAAGTGCTGAGTGGGAGGCAATCCACAGTAGGTACCTTTTCTTTTCTGTATTTTTCTATTTTGAGTTTTTCTTTGTTTTTGTTTTGTTTTCTTAGGCGAGAAATTTGGTTTGGACTACTAGATCGATCGATCTTCACTGGAATTGATCGATCCATAGAAAAGAGGTGTATGTGCACGATGTGATGAGAGATCAACACTGAAATTAGTCTATCCGCTAAAGAGGTAGAATTGTGCATGACCTTGCGATCGACCTAGATATCTGCGATTAGTTGATCATGCTCCCACTAATGCTTGCACACGATCTGGCGATTGACCATGAGACATGCGATTGGTCGATCATCTGCGGACTGGCATTTGTGCACACCTACAGATCAACCTCAGCATAGACGATTGGTCGATCCTGTAAAAAATATTGTGACTAGGAAAATCAGATCGATTGATCTAGCATTAAGATCGATCAATGCATGGGAAAGGTAAGTGTTCTGTTTTCGAAAATCAGTTCAATTCACTTAAATTGAACCGGAAAACATTTTCAAAACAAAAGATAAATTTTTTTGAATCAAAACCATCGATTTTACAGAAAACATTCTCTCTTGGATGATTTTTGCGAGATTTATCACAAATATTCAATCCTTCATAACTCTCTCAAATCTCAAAGATTTTGACAATTCGTGAGCCTAACCCACTCGGATTTTTCTCCTCTATCTGATTATCCTATTTTCATTATCAATATGCAATTGTATAACTGTAACATCCCATTTTCTGGTATATATGGAAACGTATGTGGGAGAGAATAAAAGAATTGATTTGGCTACCTATGTCACCAAAGTGCACTTACCTTTTTGGTTAACCATCCTGAAAGAACTCTGGAGTTAAGCGTGCTTGAGCTGGAGTAGTGGAAAGATGGGTGACCTACCGAGTAGTCATTCGCAGGAAAAACACGGGAAACGGTCATGTGGTGATTGCAGGGATAGTATATCATGACTTTCGAGCCTCCTGAATAACGCACCGACCGTCAGATAGAGGTGGAGCACACAAGTCCGACTGAGGGATGGGTGACTCACCGGTAGGGGTGGACGAGGCGTTGTAAGTGGTATCAGAGTTGGTTAGCCATCCCAGTTCTGACCTGGGAGGCGTCTTGAGACCTGTTGTGGCACGCAACGAGGACGTTGCGCTCTGTGAGTAGGAGTGAATTGTAACATCCCGATTTCTGGTATATATGGAAACGTATGTGGGAGAGCATAAAAGAATATATTTGGCTACCTATGTCACCAAAGTGCACTTACCTTTTCGGTTAACCATCTAGAAAAAACTCCAGAGTTAAGCGTGCTTGAGCTGGAGTAGTGGAAGGATGGGTGTCCTACCGGGAAGTCATTCGCGGTATCGTGTGAGTTAGGAAAAACACGGGAAACGGTCATGTGATGATTGCAAGGATATCATATCATGACTTTCGAGCCTCCCGAATAACTCACCGACCGTCGGACAGAGGTGGGGCCCACAAGCCCGACTAGGGAATGGATGACTCACCGGTAGGGGCGGACGGAGCATTATAATGACTCTCTTTCTCCATTTTCATTTCACAAAAATTGAAGGTTTTGGATTTGGTGAATATTAAATTATTCTTGATTATTGATGAACAATCTATCTGCTATTGCTATTGTGTAATGATTTCGAGTATGGATATGCCGAATTTCTGATTTTTTAAGATTCCAACTTTAGGTTGAAGGAGAATTTAGGAAAAATTTCTGAAATTCTAATTTGCAATTGAGACTAGAATGAATTTCTAGATGCATTGCTGGATGTTAACTGTGTTGATATTGGATTCAATTGATTGGTTTCACAGGAATCTCATTCTAAAATAGAAATTTTGATTTTTCATACCTTGAATATCGACTCATGCCATTGTTTTTATTTGTTTTTACTTCTTTTCATACCTTGAATATCGATTCTTTGGCATATTTTTCGCAGAAGATTTATACAAAGAATGCAAAGCAAAGCTCATGCACATCAGAAAACATGCTATTCGGATGTTAGCCAAGATTAGTTATGTTGATGTTCCTCCTCCACCTCAGCCGAGGCTAGACATGAACTAGGGGTACGTCTTCGCCAAACTGCTTACTAGGAGACATTTTAGAGGCTTGTCTAGTACACCATTGAAAAAGACGATTGGTACTCTCCCAAATCCTATTTTTGTGCATCACAGGTTGGACCTGAGTAGCACACTAAAAATCGAGAGGATCAACTTTATGGATGACAGATTCATGACCAATTGCACGTATCTGACGAAGAAGACAATGTGGAGGTACTATGCTCGAGATTGGTAGCCCTATTGGTGTAAGCTTCCAGCATCAGAGATCACCTCAATCACTTCTCGCTCCAATGTGGAGTCTGAGTCACACTTTACTTATCTGGAGCTTACTGGGGTTGAGCCTCTTACACCTAATTGTTGGACCTCTTCTCACTGGTACGAGGATCAGCCATACTCGCCACTTCACGCTTCTCAGCAGCTGAATCCACACGTCCTCCTGAAGATACCACAATGGAGCACATTATTCAAAAGTATATTGTAGAGTATGATCTCCCTCCTTTCTCTGATGATTTTATTGAGAGAGAGTACATGAGATGGGATTGTGATCCTGAGGCGAAGAAGCATTCGATGATGACACGCATGTGGAACGTATTGAGGAAGATTAAGGTGCCTGTGCCTTCTTGCCTAGGCGAGCCTTCAGGGAGTCGAGTACAGATGAGTACCAGAGTTGTTGATGCGAGGCCGGATGTTGCTGGACATGGACTTACTGCCGCATCAGACAAGGATGAGACAAGCAAACATTGGACCACCGCCTACCATGCTGTTTCTGAGCTCCAGGAGATCGCAAGAACTGCAACTCGAATTAGAGTTTGACCATTTTCTTACCATTTCCCTTTTTCTTTTTGATTTTTGTACTTTTCTTATCTTATTTTTTTGCGTAAGTCATGCTTCCTTTAAACTTATTCTCACACCGGAACGGTGTGAAGTAAGTCTCGAAGATGACACTTGCTGTGATAACACTATTTTTCTTTATTCTGTTAGCATTTCGAGACATTTTTATGCTTTTTCTTGAGTAAGTATGTTTTTATTGAGTTTAAAAACCGGTTGTATATATGAACTATGATTTTCACGATGTCTGATCTTTTTAAAATTGAATTTCATATCATTTATTCCTTAAGTTGTTAGTTGCAATCACTCTTTTATTATTTTGATTTAGCTTGAGTTTAAATTGAGTAATTGATAATACAATCCTTGGTTCTCATAGATTCAATCCCTAAATACTATAGTGATTTGCTGTGCACTTGCATTAGGTTATTAGAGTTTAAAATTTGAGCACACCAGTAAGTGATTTTTCACATAAAATGCCCTATATGGACAAATATCTTCATATCTATTTTACAAACATAGACATTTATATATTTGTTACAAAAAACTTGTAATCACCAGTTACACATACACAGTTACACATACACCATACGAACTACACATGTTACTTTCCTTTCCAATTTATCAAAAGTTAACTATAGCAAGCGCCAACATAGATAACAACAAATCGTAACCAACATGAATTCCAAATTGCTTGAGGTTGTCTTAACTTCTTCAAAACTCCTCTAGACCGACTCAAGTTTGACTTTAAGTATTTTGTTTTCTAACTTAAGAATATTGAAGTTGGTTAGAACCTCTTCCACTTTTTGCAAGACATCTTCCACTTCTTCGAATGTTGATGTATCAAGCCACTTAAACAGATAATCTTGATTGGAAAAAACTATTGAGAATAAACATACTTTTGGAAGACGTATTTGGTTACCGAATGTACTTTCTTCATTGATTCACATTTGAAAAATTAACGGCTAGAATTATCTGGTGTTGTTGAGGTGAGCAAACGTAATCCACGTCCACAAAAACACATTTTTTGGAACCTACGTATGTTGGAAGTTTCCAAAATTGAACTATCGCATCTCAAACTCATTGTCTGGAGCATAGTAGAAGAGAGATAAAAATGTCTGTGAGATGAGAGAGGAATAGAGAAGATAGACACAAACTTCAATATTTATAAAATAATTATTTATTATAAATATTTCATGTATATATTTTTAAGCTTACGTCTTATAAACATTGTAGCCATGTCCACTAGCAAAATAAATGAATTCCTTTTTATTATCTTTTTTACAAAATAAAAACAAAAATATTTGAAATCATTGGCGCGGTTGACATTTTTCACTTAACACATGTTGTGTAAGCGTGATACACATGAAATAGGTCATAGTGCTGATCGTTGAGAACATCTCATTTAATTCCCAGAGTTGAAGTTTTAAAATGTGAAGACTAACCCGTTTTTCACAACGAAACCAAAGGTATGAAATTTGTTCATTACAAACAACCTTCTCTAAGTTTTTTCCTCACTGAATACATGAATCTTACAAGGACTAAAAATACTTGTTAATTTTGCAGGATGTAGAGGGCAAAACCTAATTTATACAAATGAAAAACTATGTATTGGTCATAGCTGAGGATTGAGAGTATATATAGAGAAAAATTTAGCACTTTAAGATCTTGAAAGAGGAATTTGGTAGATGCGTTGGACTACAACCAAGTGATACGTTTAGTATCTTTGAAGAAAGGGTTCTAAAGGAGATTTCAGTTAGTGGAGACAATTACATAGCTTCCCTTTCATATTGGGATCCAATAGAATAAACAACTTTTACATAAGCTAAGATGCCACCAGTCAGGATGTCAAATGTCATAGGGTTTGAGAGTTCAAAAACTCTCTTGCCTAACTCTAAAGGGTTTAACCTTTACTTAACATTGGAAAAATGGGCGTAGTCGTCACCTCCGATTTCTGGAGATAAAGAACTAGTTCTCACAATATTTTATGAAGATGATGAGGTTATGAAAGAGGTTGCACATGCTGAAGCGGTTTACGTAGCAAGAAAAGGAAAGAGGATAAGGGACATGGACATATGTGTGGCAATGGATGATACATAAATAGCTTTTTCAGGAGATAGTACAAAACTAAAAAATATTAAATACATTCAACGAGATGGAGCTCAGGCTGAAAACAAGTGTGAAGACAAATACATTGGAAGTGACATCAATGGTAACTCCTATGACTTTGATTACTGGAAAACTTTAATTAATAGAAAATACCCACCTGATTGGGATCCTTATAAATCTTTTAAAAGACGTCTAAGAAGGTCATCAATTAAAATTGGAGTGAGGATAACCACAAGCAAACCATTATTCGATTTGGGATTTGAAGACATGGAAAAAGCTTGCCCATAAGAGGACAAAATACCAGTACCTGATGCAATTATAAATGAGAAAGAACCATTTCTCTTATGTGATGTTGCACCTGTGTTGGACAACATGAGAGGAGGAATGAGAGATAATGACAATATGGATTTGAGAAGGGTTGCCAATGCAATCTACATAGGGAGGGTTTTTTCCAAACAAGAATGAGTTTAAGTGTGTAGTGCATTGTATGCCATTAAACACTTATTTCATTACAAAATTCAAAGATCTGATATGGGCATAAGTATTGCTGTATGTGGTGATAAAAAATGTAAATGGAGAATTTTTTGGCAAACTTTCAAATGAGGATGAAAATGTTGAAGTAAGGTTGAGTTGAAAATTATCCCTTGGGACAGCGACATGAAAATTTAGTATTATTTCAATTTAAAATGAACTAGAATATTTTAACCCCAACCCTATTTCCTTGTTGTTTGTCATCGTTTTTGCATAGCAAAAAATATTTTCTGGTTCCAAAACAGAAAATTATGCTTACTTTTTGTTCTACAATCTAGTATTGATAAACTCTAAATAACTTATCTCTGCTTATAAAATGTAAACAATAAATTTCTATTATTATGACACAGACTCAAATTATTCATCAAAATACTTTTCTTATGGTTTAATTATCTACTTACGTACACTTTTTCTCACTTCCAATAAAGTTTGTATATTATTTGGATTTTTATTTTCTCTCATTCATACCTATGCTAATATTATTTTCATTTTTATATTCCTCTTTTAACAACTCTTCAAACATACAACAAAGTAGAGAAGCTAACTAGTATACTACATAATGAGACATGGTTCGACACAGTGCTATTTGCATAGATCAGAGTGGCTCGATGACCCCATGTCTCCGTCAACTGTACAAATTGTTGTACTACCTATACATTTATATTTTTCCAAAAGAGGGATAAATATATACTGATGACTAGTTTTGCGATAACATTACATAGCATTACAAACTTAACTCATGTCACTGATAACATAAAATACATCTCGAAGGACAAAGACATAGTTGACAGCATAAGTTTTCATATGCATTTAACACAACTCTATTTCGCAAACATTGAAATAAATAAACTTAACTTATGTCCCTGATAACATAAAATACAACTTAAAAGACAAAGACATAGTTGATAGTATAATATGTCATGGAAATTTAACACACCTATATTTTGCAAACATTGAAATAAACAGGATTGAACGCCACCAAATAAAACACTCAGCACATTTCTCATCACTGGCGCATCCGATCCCTAGACATCTTGGCGGCCAAAAATGCTCCCAAAAGATAGAATAACAACGCACAAAAATAGGTCCAATTATCTTCATCTTCCTAAACACCTCATCGCCTACATCCATAGCACAATCTCGTGTTGTAGAAGCTCTCAAAAATCCTAAATGAATTTAAACCCCAAGTCAAACTTTCTGCATGCGATCTGAAACGTACCAAGTGCGAATATCATCTCGGTATTGTGCGGTTCTATATTAGACATTGTCATATAAGCTTCTTGTATCATCCCTTCCTTTGCATCAAGGCGTAAGCTCTCAAGAAAACAAGCTCTCGTGTTTTCCAATTTTTAGCACCTACATAATAACCAAAAGTAGGGGGATTCTAAGCTTTAGCGCCGGGTTCCGCTCAAACATGACTAGAAATGCAGATTTTAGCACACACGCATCCGTTGATAAACTAGTCCCTTACGAGATGAAACAATCGAGGATCCCAAATCTTGAACACCACCATCACCAACGAGTTTGACGATAGCTAACAAAATATGTGTCGGGAGAGAAAACAATGAATATTCGCTCCTAACAGTTGACATTATTCTTTACCTAAATTTCAAGTTTAAATCACTAATTTGACTTTAACTTATAAATACTAGACGGGTCTACATAGCGAGTGTCTAATTATTTGTTCTCTAATAGACACATTTGTATACCCAAACTGACACGTCTCTCATGTTCGACCATCAAATTAACAAGCGAAACACTAAAAGTCTGTTACTTTCCATTACATGGCAACAACTTATCTTGTATATCTTCCTAGATACTTGACATTATCTCCTAATAATTGTCCACGCCTTCGCCCCTTCTATTATCTTATTGTTCCATGTCTTAACACTTGAGTGATAACAGATCTCCATGCTCAAAAAATTTAAACATCTATCATGTCATGACAAAGTAATTGATTACCTTTCTCCGAAAAATTGCTTTTCTAAAAAAATCTTAAATAAAACCATTTTTGTGTTTATATTCACTCTCTTTAGGATATATCCTGAAAGGATAAGGAAGGTTGAAATGCCGCCGGCCGTCTATATCTTATATGGCATGTCGAATCAAATCAAGTCACTGATTCTTGCCTTCCTGCTTCAGCACGCCATATACAAGGTATATTACGTCAATAGGTATTTTTTCATTTCTTTATTAATCTAGTTCTAATTTAAAAGTATACACATCCTTCCCAACTTGTTGCATTTCTACTCTTTGTTGACGTTAGCGTTAGGTCTCAATTACATTCCTAATTAAATAAACTAAACATAAGGGAAATTGTTTCCTTTTTATTTAATATTATTTATCTACTTATTCACAACTTATAATTCACAATGTTATGTCCCTAAGATAACCCAATTTCGAAAACTTTCAAAGAAATTTTTTAGCCTTTTTGGTTTTACAATCTCTTCCTTCATGTCAACCGTAACCAATTCCCATTATGCTTTACTAAATCTTTTGAGGCATATATTGGTATCTATTATGTCCTGTGTGTCAAAAGGGAGCATCGAGAATGTTATTTGTTTCATGGCAACATGTACAATTGGTAGAGATATCAGTAGAGATAACATTGTGCTAAAAAAATCCTCAATTATTACTTTCCTACTCGAACCTCAGATAATCCTTCCTTCATCTCCGCATTAGCCTATTTTTTGCCATTGTTTGGAAGCCCGAAAGCCGCATGCATGATATCTGGAAAGCATTTGTCTTGCAGCAACAAAATGTGCTCTTGAATAAGCTTGCAAGATTCTGAGATCTACAAATCCCATCTCTCTGGAAATTTCTTTCGCATTAGGTAAATTTCAAATTGCAGCTGGAGATTATCAGTCCAATATGGCTATACTTCTCAAGGTTTTAGATGATAATTCATCATTTGAAATAGTAGAAGCATTAGCCGATCAAGCTTTTGATATTATTCAGACCATTGGATCTCTGAGAGTTCTATATCCTTTTATCTCGCGGTACTACAGACCTCCGCCATGCACATGTGAAATAGAAAACTCTGGCTGATTCAGAAAGTGAAGAATGTGATATTGACAATGTTTTCCTGAAATGCTTTATTTGGTTAAGGGTCACAATGTTTGTTAATATGTTTTTGATTATTATTACTAAGAAGCAGTCAGTTACTTGTTTCACTTTTGAGCCACTCAATGTCTGTCTATGTATTAAATTATTTTGCTTAAGTAACTTGACAACATTTGTCCCCCATAATGTTTGACTACTACTCTAATTAAAGTGTTCTTCAATTCTCTCATACTTTTTCCATTTGTGCATTTGCTATGTCTATGTTATATGTTCATACTTTAGATTGACTATTACCATACATGCCAACTTTTTAATATGGACATAGAAAATGACTTTGAACATTGGTGACTGTTGTGTTTTTTCCATGTTCACCTAAGAAATGTCTTTATCTATGGTTCACATATACACATCTAGGTCATGGTTTGGATAATATTAAAAGCATGGTCAAATGAACGAATAAATTTTATTACTGGACATAGAAAACTGACTTTTCCGGCATTCGACGTCGCATTCATCCATTGACACTATTTTTTCTCTATTTCCTTGTTTCACATATATAACATATGTCCTATCAAAATAGAAATATGTTATAGACAATTATATCAATGTCCTTCTCCATCCACCCGATTTCCTTTGCCTACTCTATTTCCATGTGTCCATTACCAAGTTTCGGCGTTTATTTAACAATGCGCATGACCATAAAATAACATATCTTGGACATAGACATAGTACTCTATAATATTATTGTCTACAATATTCTACACATATATGTAGGGCCGTGCCATATTAATAAGATTTTAAATATTAGTTGGGGCATAACATTTTAGAATAAAATTTAGGGACAACATTTTATCACATATCATATATATATATATATACACATGTATTTTAAATATTTGGATTTGTGTATTTTAAAAATTTGCAATCTATAATGATAATTTAATAGTTTAATGTGTTAACTTAAAATATTTTCTTACTTGTCCAACTATTTCTCACAAAAAATTTGACTATTATATTTATTGAAACAAAATTGATTAAAAAATTTGGTTAATATATATATATATATATATATTTCACAGCTAACATCTTGTTTTCTAATTTTTATTCTATTTGTAAATTGTTATATGAAGATAACACTTATTGTTTGTAGATTTTATCTTGAGGCATTGGTGCACTATTGAAGATAGCGATTATTTTTGTATGTTGAACTGGGGCACTAATTATTTGCTTCGCCTATGATATATATTAATATTGGCACGGCTATGATATATGTCCATGTTCTTGTCCGACACATAATTAGCTTAAATCCATAACGTTTAGTGCAACATTCCAAAAGCATATAAAGATGTCCAATATAATAGTCTTCATATCATGAAAAGTTTGACATTATCCTCAATCATGAAATAGTTCTATGAACTTCATAACTAATGCTCCATAGTCTCTCGCTCGATCATTTTGTAAACAATCTCCGCCCCTTACTAATTCAAGCCTCCTTGGGAATGTTAAGTTTCCATTATTTGCTCTACAAATATCCTTAATTGCTATTGGCAATCTATCAAGTATTGCTTTCATGTAACTCAACATCTTCATCTTTGAGTTTAAATCAACTATAATGTCCAACACCTTTATAACACCATATTTGAGGAGTATTGCAAGCACGACCTAATGGCTTTTGTCTCAATTCATAGGTGCTAATACGGTGTTACCGTCCACAAACTACTCCAACTTATGCTGCCTATTAGGTACATTACCATTCATGTAGTTACTCACTACCTTCTTCCACGTATTTTTCCCGTTATTGTTCATAGAGGTTATCTGTCCCTAACCCTTGCAGACCATTACCGCGAACCATATGTTAAGAATAGCTACTCAACGTTGCGCCAATTTATCATCTAACCTTTTCAAGATCACATTTAGTAGGGCTTCCATGTGCTACAATGTTTACAACAAGGTACCACATCATCATTATTTGGCTGCAAAAAGGTTTAATTCCATCGTACTAAAAGTTAAAGTTAATTGCTCTTAGGTGGCTTTCAAGCCATATCCGAGGTGTATAAATGGCTTTTAGAAATGATTTCTTCACCTCATGCCCATCAATGTTAAATTCTCTATGCAAACAAGATGTTCAATTTTTCATACCTTTTCCCACATTGTCCAACCATTGTTCCCAAGTGGAAAATTATTACTTACTTGTGCCCTACCATTTGTTTCACAAGTGCTTTTTTCAAATTCCCTCGAGCTTCGACTATTTTTTTCTTTGTTGCACATTGCTTCGCTCGCCCGACGTTCTCGACATTTTCCTCTTTTCTTGGCTTTGCAGATGATGGCCCATATCTATCAGGGGCTACCCTATTTCTATTTTACCTAGGAGGATAACCATCCTTCACCCTTTCATCCCTTTCCCGTTTTCCTTTCTCAACTTTTACTTCTACCTAAATTGTCATGTCAGAAGTTATGTTCCTTACATTTTCACAAACATATCAAAGGCAACATATATCCCATACCTCTGAATCTGATTCACTTCCACTTTTCTTTGATATCGAGTTGGATGCAGTTAACTCTTTAATGTCTTCCATTGCCTGTAACTAAATGTTATGTATTCATCATTTTATAATATCCATGCATTCATGTTCCTAATAGTCTATATCATTTCATCAAATTACAATCACCTCCCCTGCTTCTTTATTCTTCCCTTCATCATCAGCCATCTCATTTTTTCCCTCGTCATTCACTGCTTCTCCTTGTTCTTTTCCACATCCTTTTATTAACACCAATCCCTCATCTACGTCCTTTCTTTTAAACTCATCACAATGTTCCTCAACCTGTCCATTGAACATATTAATATTTTATGACTCTCTTTCCCGTTTTACATATCATCTATCCATTGCACTACCTTATTTTCATCTACCACACCGTTGTTGATTGTTTTTTTTGTCAACATTGCCCTTATTTTCATCTACCATATCTTTGTGACGGTCTTTCGTCTTTTCCTTAGAACTGACACATCCATCATCTACATCTTCGTTGACCTACCTTGGTTCTTTTTGTTAACAGAGTCTATTTTTAACACTATTTCTATAATCATTCTTATTACTTACTTCATCATTTTTTAGCATGCTCCTCACAACTTCATTCACACCTTTATACCCTGTCCAACCATCTTCTTTTATACTACCCTCTTTTACTCCTTTTTCTTTTGAAGATGATGCACGACTCCTGGATGTACTCCCTCGAATTACTCCCTATTCTTCCAAAATTGCCAACATGTACTCTCCAATGTGCTTGAAAAGTACTTCCATCTCTACAAATAATATATATTCGACCTTTGCTTCCACAATATTGGTGATGTCCTCATTATTTTTTGCTTTCATTCTTGAAGGACTACCACCTTTGTTTTTAGATCCTCCTTTCATCTTCTTTTCCTTTTCCTTGTCCCCAGTCTCTTTTGTTGGTGCTTTCTTGGGCATTCCTGCAACCAATACTAGCCCACCTTCATATTCTCCTAGCCAGCAATCGTTTGTGAACCATATTCCTTTCTCAATTAGGCTCATGAGTGATGAGTGTGATTTTTAATGGTTTTAGAGCACCATTTTAGGTTGTTT